>JAQQSK010009436.1:0-13087 GCA_028658325.1 Potorous gilbertii | reverse complement strand
TTTCATAGGTGGAATGAGGTATGACCTCTTCTTTTCTTACATTGTGAAACAGTTTATGCAACATTAAAATTGTTCTATTAACATTTTATATAATTCTGATAATTACATATTACATTAATATTATTTTGCATAATGTATTATATGAATATTACATTATATGTATATGATTCAGCTTTTTCTGGTAGACTTGAACCTTTGTAATAACGCAAGAACTTACTAGAAAAAAATTCCCCAATGGTGGTTTTCTAAGGCAAAATGCCTTCCACACTCAGAGAAAGAAATATGGAAGTCATTCGCAGAATGCAGCAGATAATGTTTGTGTATGTGTGAAGTCATTCGCAGAATGTAGCAGATTATGTTTGGGGACAAGATTTTAGTGTATTATGTTCTGATTTGTTATATGATTTCTTCCATTTATTTTAGTACGGCTACATAGCATGACTATAGTGAAAACATACTCAATAGGAAAGTATATGTAGAACCTATACAGAATTGAATGCTGTCGTGGGGAGGGAGGGGAGTAGTGGGGGAAAGTGTGGGAGGGATAAAATCTTAATTTTAAGGTAGTGGTTATAGAAAATTAAAAAAATAATAATAATAAATTAAAATAAAAAGAAAATGATATATTTTTGGATTATGGTTTCTAACATTTTCAGCAATTCTCTTCCATTTGATGGATAAATTCATCCTGTTCATGTTTGTGATCATTAATTTTGTGTTTACCTCCATCCTGTTCTCTTATAGGATATTTTTTCTTTTTGTTTTTCTTCTTTTTGTTTTCCTCATCTCTTTAAGAGTTTGTTTTTCATTTGACCAATTCCTGCTTTGATCCATCTTTCCTCTCATTTTTCTCCTTTCCCCAGTTTCCCTGTTTGGTGAAATGTATTTCTGTGCCTAAATGTATATGTGTCTGTTTCTGTTTGAATGTGTATATGTATGTATGTGTTTCTGTGTCTGTGTGTCTCTGTGTCTACTCTTCCCTCCTTTGATAGGTTTAGATGAAAGTGAGGTTCAAGTGTCACTTGATTCCCTTTCACCACCTTGTTCTGATTGTATATAGACTTCTTGCACATTCCAATTTTGCAAGATGATTTTCCCCATAATCCTTCTGTTCACTCCCAGTGTATTCCTTTCCCTTCCCTTACCATTCACCTTGAAGGATTATCACATAATAACAACCCCGTCAGGAATTTTATCTATTTGGAATTCCTCTATGATCCCTGATGGTCAAAGACTGCTGGAGAGATACATTCGTCCTTCCTCAAGTTAGAGTGTAAACAGCTTATCCTTGTATAGCCCTTTCTAATTCCTGACTCGTGTTTACCTGTGCTTCTACTATCTTCTGTGCTTACATTTTAGTCTTTACACATCTCTGATCTTTTAGCTGGGAATGTCTGGAAATCTTTTATATCTTTAAAGATCTATTTTTTTCCCACAGAAAGATTATACTGTGGAATATCACCTTCCAAAATTTCTCTGTTGCTTTAATGTGGTGACTGCTAAATTGCTTGTGATTCTGAGTACTGATCCTCAGTATTTGAATTCTTTTTTCCAGATGTTTGCAGTGTTTTCTCTTGGACCTGGAAACACTAGATTTTGGCTATGCTATTCCTAATAATTTCTATTTCGGGGTTTCTTTTGGGAAGTACCCTGTGGATTCTTTGTGTCTCAACTTTGATCTCTGATTTGAAAGGATTTAGGCAATTTTATTTTATGATTTCTTGAAATATGATGCCTAGGCTATTTATTATGACATTAAGTTAGTCTTATGATTCTTAAAATGTCTCTCCTCAATATCTTTTTCTGGTTAGTAGGTTTTGATGTAAAATGCCTTGTATTTTCATTTTTTTCTTCTTTTGGCTTTGTTATAATATTTCTTGATATTGAAAGATGTTAATTTCAATTTTATCAATTGTCATTTTTAGAGAGTTTCAGGGAATTATCCATTGTGGGAAGAGGCTGATATACTTTAAGATCCAACGCCTAGGAAAATTATCATCAGAAAGGAAGAAGTAAAAAAGTGAGCATTATGGGAATACAAAATGAAATTACTAAATATTGCAGGAGATAGAAAACTGAAAGACTTTGAAAATAGTAGATAAATCAGTAGGTAAAATTTTAACAGCAGAAAGAAATAGAATCTCTCAGTTTACTAAAAGTGTTCAGACTTCCCTGAATAAATACTATAAAACAACGAAAAGGGATTTAATACAAAATGATACAGAGGACTGTGGGATTTGAGAAGCACTGTGGGATTTGAGGAAAAGATGGAACCATGACATGCTGTTCCTTCAATGTTTAAAAAATAAATAAGAATTACGAAAGCAGAATTTATTTCTTCAAAAAATAATTAGCGTAATAGAAATTTTTGAATCTGTAACAGAAAGTCTCACCAAGGTATCAAAAGAGAAGATAACATATTATTAATGCAAATATACCGAAGAGGACAAGAAAAAACCCAAAAAGTATAAAAGTAAACATACTGTGTTAAAGTAAAATACAGTGATCTTGAAGGCAGTGTGCATAGATAAAATCTAAGGAATATGGGTCTCCCAGAAGAAAATGAGTTTAGAAACCTGAAAATCATTACAAAATTAGGAAATAATAGATAAAAACTATCCAGAAAATGAAGTTTTAATAGAAATTGTGTATTGATAGCCTCCACAATAAAACCCAGGGCTGCAAGCTCCAAGACACATAGCCTAAATTTAACAAATCAATTTAGAAACAAGTTCTGCAAGTACAAGTGGAAAGACCTTGAAATATAAAAGTGGGGAGGATTCATGTAATGCTAAACTATTCAATAATCTCAAGAAAACTTAGAAGGGAATGGAATAATGTGTTTTGACATGAAACCGAATTGTGGATACAGCCCAGAGTGAACAAACCTCCAAATTTGACCTTAACCATAAATGAAAAAAAGATGGATATTCCACAATTAAGCACCATTTGAAAAATTTTTGGAAGAAGTACAGACCTGAAGTGATTGTTTGATTCTTGAATATGCCAAACAACAAAAATATAAAAGTGAATAAAGGTAGCAACCAAAGTCTGCAACAAAAACAGAATAACAGCACAGAAAAAAGAGATGGCTTCCAAAATTCACCAGGAGATAGGTTTAAAGGCAGAAGTCTGTTTAAAAAATATGGAAGAAGTGGGCCTGCGGTATTATGGACAGACTCTATAAACCTCCTGCCTACAGGTACACCAAGGTTTTTTGGTTTTGCTTTTGTTGGGGGAGGGGGTGTTTGTTTTTCCTGGGACTACGTTAAAACACTGGAGAGTACAAGAAAAGGGAGAAGGGAGAAAGTATATAAAGAATGTTTGATGTGTCTGGATCAAATTGAGGGTTAATAAGAAAGGGAAGGCAACCTTCATGATCTCAGTAAGAGAAAAGAGTGCAGGGGAATGGAGGGTTTGAAATAAAAGTGAAATAGTAAGTAGGTCTTTCTTTCAGGGTTGGAAAGGGTTCCAGAAATGAATGCTTTGAAGTGAGGAGAGATGGTTTGTGACAGACATTTGGGGACTTGCACAGTGTGTGGTCTGTGGGATTTTGTGCTTGAAAATCCCCCTAATTCTACCTTGGAAAGGAGGAAGTTGGGATTCCCAACAACTAGTACCTGGGGGAGCAAAATATCCCCCAATGGGGAGGCGAGAGATTTGGGAATAAAGAAACAAATTAACTGGGATGGATATAGAACACTGGTAATCTACATAATCAGGTACATGATGGTGGAGGCCCCTATGAAATAGGGTCCTTTCTGACATCTGCAATAATCAGCATTGCTCAAGGAACAAAGAACAAAGGAAAGGACAATGTGGTGGGGATTGGGGCAAGCTCTGACAGGCAGTGACAGAAACTGCCTAGAGGAGGTGCATCTATAATGAATATTATAAAAGGTTTGATGCTGAGGATGGAGCACTAGAATAAGTCACTCTGTATGTGAGGGAGGGGTTTATGCCACATGGAGGAAATGAGCTCAGAATGCAATTGGGGTCAGATTTGTCCCTCCAAAAGTTACTTGGAACACAAACTTAGGAAGGTGAAAAATGAATTACCAATGTTGGGAGGAGGGTAAGATGCTTTAAGATCCTCCATCCAAGGAAAATATCATCAGAGAGGAGGGAGTGAAAAGCAAATAATAAGAGAAAATATGGAGAGAAAAACATGAAATTACAAAAGATCTCAGGAGGAAGAAAATTCAAAGACCTTGAACATAAGAAAATAAATCAACAGGGAAAACATTAACAGTAGAAAGAAATATGGCCTCCAAAACTAGTAAACAAGTCCAGGCCTGTACAATTAAATACTATCAAAGAAAGGAAAATGATCCAGCACTTGATAAAGCAGAGTATCTTGTGGTATTTGAAATGAATATGAAACTACAACACAACAAGAAAGAACAGAGAGAAAGCATGGGGAAAAATTATTGCACATAAAAAATGCTTTCATGGAAAAGTTTTATACAAAGGAGGGAGGAATGGGGGAGCGGCAGGCAACTCTTGAACTTCACTCTTACCTAAACTGTTTCAAAGAAAGAAAAATATATAGATATAGATATTACACATTCAATAGTCTACAGATATCTAACTCAAGAGAGAAGCCAAAGGGGAGGGGTACAAGACAAGGGAGGAAGGTGAAAAGATGGAGAGGAGATTAAGAAAGGAAGTGGTCAGAAGCAAAACAAAAATTTTTGGAGTGACAAATTTAAAGAGGGAGAGAGAAGAGGAAATAGAAGAAAGTAGGATAGGGGAAATATATAGTAATCATAACTATGAATATGAATGGGATGAACTCAGCTATAAAACACAAATGGAGATCAGAATCCAACAATATGTTGCTTAAAAGAAGCATACTTGAAACAGAAAGACACATGCAGAGTGAATATAAGTGGCTTAGGCAGAATCTATCATGCTTAAGCCAAAATAAAAAAGGCAGGGGTGGCAATCATGATATCAGAAAAAGCAAAAGTACACCTAATTAAAAAGACAAGCAGGGGAGCTACAATTTTCTAAAAAGTACCATAGCCTAGGAAGTGTTTAGTGTTGTCCTTCATCTTTGAAGTTGACCAAAATGACATCACCATTGTAAAGTGAAATTTCAGTGTGTCCAACTGTAGCTAATCAGACCAATACAAGCTCAAAATGCTCTACGACAGGTTGGGCACAGATAGTCCGTGTGAATATTTGGGGTGGATATCCCAAATTTGCACATCCTGTGTTAACTTTGTGCTGTCTCAATTCTGCTTTGCTCAAAGAGCACAGCACCTTTTCTTATGTGGGCATGCCATGCTGAGCAGTCTTGTGCCAGTGTCTCCCATGTTGCACAGTCAAATCCAAAGTTCTTGAGAGTGTCCTTGTATTGTTTCTTCTGGCCATCATGGGATAGCCTGCCCCATGCAAGTTCTCTATAAAATAGCCTTTTTTGGCAAGCGTACATTTTGCATTCAAACGATGGAGCCAGACCATCAGAGTTGCACTCTCTGAAGCATAATTTGAAGACTTGGCAGTTCAACTCGAGCAAGGACTTCAGCATCTCTTACCTTATCCTGCCAGGTGATCCTCAGAATCTTCTTAAGACAGTTCAAATGGAAGCGATTCATTTTCCTGGCATGACGCTGGTAGACTGTTCATGTTTCACAAGCATATAACAATAACGTAGGAAACAATATCAACATTAAATATATAAGCACAAACTGACATAGTATACAAATCCTTAAAAGAAAAGTTAAATGAGTTATAAAAGAAAATAGAATACTGGAGGCCTTCAACTTTACCCTCTCTGACTTAAATATATCTAACTACAAAATAAATATATTTTATATACATCTGTACATATAAATGTACATATACACATATAAATTAAAATTATAACATAAATAAGAAAGTTAAAGAGATGACTAGAATTTTAGAAAAGTATTTTAATTGTCATATCTAGACAGAATACTAGAGAAAAGGAAAAGATAATAGAAAGGAATATACCCCTTTTCAGTTGAACATGTCACCTTCACATAAATTAACCATATATTAAGCCATAAAACCTTCACAAACAAATGCAGAAAAGCAGAAATATTAAATGCATCCTTTCGAGACCATAATGCAATAAAAATTAAGCTCAATAAAGGGCCTTGCAAATATATATTAAAAATTAATTAGAAACTCAAAAATCTAATTCTAAAGAATGAGTGGGTCAAAGAATAAATTATAGAAACAGTAATTTCATTAAGGGGAATGACAACAATAATAACAAAGTTACAAAATTTGTGAGATGCAAAGGAGTATTTAGGTTAAAATGTGTAATGCTAAATGCTTACATCAATGAAAAAGAGAAAGAACAGGTCAGTGAATGAAAGGCCATGCAACTACAAAAAATGAGAAAGAGAATACATTTTAAATTCCCAATGAAACACCAAAATGGAAATCCTGAAAACCAAAGTTATTAATAAAATTGAAAGTAAGTGAATTCTACAAACATATAAAGAATTAATTCCAATACTATGCAAATTATTTGAAAAGATAGGTAAAGAATGAGTCCTACCAAAATCCATCTATGACACAAATATGGTTGTGATAATCAATCTAGAACGAGTGAAAACACAGAAAGAAAACTACACACCAATCTCCTTAATGAATATTGCTGTAAAATTTTAAAATAAAATACAGAAAAAGAGTTTATAACCACGTCACAAAGATCAAAGTTCATGTACTATGATCAAGTGGAATTTATACCACAAAATTAGAGTTGGTTCAATATTAGGTAAACTATAAGCATAATCAATATCAATAACAAAAATAACAAAAATCATAGCATCGCATCAATATATATAGAAAAAGCCTTTGATAAAATGCAAATTATTCCTTTAAAAAACAATAAAATGCATAACAATAAATGGATCCTTTCTTAAAATTGTGAGTAGTGTCTATCAAAAACCAAGCTTTATCTGTAATGAGGATAAATTAGAAGCCTTCCCGATAAGATCAGGGAAGAAGCAAGGATGTCCATTATCACCACTATTATTCAATATTGTACTAGATGTTCTAGCTATGGTAATAAAACAAGGAATAAGAATAAGCAATGAGGAAACAAAACTATCACTCTTTGCAGACGATATGATAATATACTTAGAAAACTCGAGATTCAACTAAAATGAATTGAAACAAAACCTTTAGCAAAACTACAGAATATACAATTTTCGGTCAATTTTCAGTTGTATCCAACACTTTGTGACTCCATTTGAGATTTTTGTTGGCAAAGATTGATTTGCCATTTCCTTCTTGAGCTCATTTTACAGATGAGGAAATTGAGGCGAACAGGGTGAAGTGATTTGCCCAGGGTCACATGGCCAGTAAGTGTCTGAGGCCAGATTTGAACTCAAGAAAATGTATCTTACTAACTTCCTGCATAGCACTCTATCCACTGTGCCATCTAACTGCCCATACATACATACATACATACATATGTATGAATATATGTATGTGTATGATATAGATAGATAAATACATAAATCATCAGCATTTCTACGTATTATCAGCAAAACACAACAGGAAGAGATAAAGAAATTCCATTTAAAATGACAGCAGATAATATAAAATATTTGCGAGTCTACCAGTCAAGACAAACCCAGTTACTCAATGAACATAATTACAAAACACCTTTCACAGAAATAAAGACCGATCTAACCAACTGAAGAAATATTCATTGCTCATAGTAGGCCAAGTCAATATAATAAGAAAGACAATTCTATCTAAATTAATTTACTTATTCAGTGCCATACCAAGGAAACTTCAAAACAATTAATAGAACTAGAAAAAAATCAAAACAAAATTTATCTGGAAGAATAAAAAGTCAAGAGTATCAAGGGAAACAATTTTAAGAAGTGAACGCAGGTGATCTTGCAGTACCAGACTTCAAACTATATTACAAAGTAGTAGTCATCAAAGCCATCTAGTACTTGCTAAGGAGTAGAGTGGTAGATCAATGGAATAGATTAGGTTTACAATATACAGTAGTAAATAACCATAGTAATCTGGTATTTGATAAACTCAAAGATTAAAGATTTGGAGTTAAGAACTCACCATTTGACAAAAATTGGGAAAATTGGAAAAAGTTGTATTCATTAACTACAACTTGTTTAGCCATTCTCAACCTGTGGGCATCTACTGTTATAAAAATGGCGTTTTGATGTATAGGGAACTTTTCTTACTTTCAAACCCTTCTCTTCCTTAGGTTATTCCTTTTCCTTTCCTTTTTCCTTTATCTTAAAAGTCAACAAAATATGACAAAACTGACTTCAGGCCCTCCATCTTATTAATTCTCTCTAGGGTCTTTGAAGATATTCGAGCTTTGAGGTGACACATTTCTTCTCCCCAACTAATTAATGAACACTTTATCACATAATCCCTTCCATAAGCCAGTCTGATGGGTCTGAGGTGATATCTCACAGGTGTTTTCATTTGCATTTGTCTAAGTGTTAGTAATTTACAGCACTTTTCTTCATGAGACTCTTGATAGATTGGATTCCTTTCTCTGAAAACTTTCTATTAAAATACCCCACCACCACTACCAACAACAAAAAAACAAAACGTCCCTTTGTATATCTTTTGACCATTTATCTATATATCCCTTTAAATCAATCCAAGTCATTATATGAGACCTGGCTGTGTCCTAAGGAACTTAAAATAAATGGACAAACTATTTCAGAATCAGATAGAGATTCAAAGGGCATAGAAGCAAAGAGAAAAGATTGAATGTCATACTAAGCTGATCCAATAACTAGCAGTCCTGGGTCAATGAGCAAAAGGAGATAAAGTAACTCCACTATGGCTGAAAAGGGAGATATCAAGGAGAGACAGTGATTCCATAAACGTCTCAGAACAGAAGAACTGGTCTGGTACAACCAGTGAACCAAGCTACACAACTTCAAAGAAAAAGTTCTCCAATTTCCTCTGCTGTTGCCTATATATCTACAAACTCTATCATATAATCCACTATTTCATGACACAATGACTCAAATATTTCCAAATAACCTGAATTTTGCCCCAAACTCCAAGAAACTAGGGATTAGCAAGAGTTAGATACAAGGCAAATTTTCCAACCACTGTATAATTGGGAAGGTCCTCAGAACATAGTATGTCAGTGCTGAGAGGAACCTCTAACCATAGCCAAGTAGTATGAGGATCCCGAGCATAAAAGCAGACAGAGCTAGGAAAGTCCTTATAACATTGTATGTTAGATCTGAGGAGAAACTTGGTGAAGTTCACAAGGTTTGTGATAGGGATTCTGATTGCATAGCAACTTTTCTTTACTGAGAGCATGCCCCATTGGAAATGGAACTCACACCAAATATAAAGGTATAATTCCTTATGATCTATGAAGCTTCTGAGCTGTGTAGTACCACCCTCTTCCACTCAGCATCTGGCTTATGGCAGAAGATGGCATGTGAGTGGTGCAAATGAAGTTCACTTAATCCTGGAGAGAGACCCTCCCAGAAGTATTTAGAAATAAATAAATAAAATAAAAATGCATTTCTCCCCAACTAGCTAGCACATATAAACTCATAGAATCTCAATAGAACTTGGCCCTCTGCCACTTCATAACTCACTCTTCTTAGCTGGTTTGGTTATAGTAAGTATAATTGACTAAGGAAATTAATTAGCTTACTTAGTTAAGAAGTTTACAGAGACAATGAAGTCCCATCTCCCAAATAAGTAACATAGGACCCCAGGATACTGGCCTCTCTAGTAAAAGGAGGCCTGTTCAACTAATTGGGAAGAGGAGCTGTTATTTTTTTTAACTGCAAGGTCAAGTTCAATGTAATTATCGTACCTCTTTTATAAGTCTCCTAAAGAAAGAATTAACATTCTGGGAAATAAGCATCAATTAGTCTAAATCACTAATTGCCATGGTGACTTGCCTGTCTCCAAAGATAGTTCTAATCCTAGTTTGCTGGCCCTTGTACCAATTTTTTTGCAGTCCTGTCATAATCTTTAGGAAAAGAAGAAATGTGAATTTCTTAACCATTTTGCTCTGAAGATGGCTCTCATGATGGCTCTCAGGTAGATGACCATCTTCCAGGTTTAAAATTGGATATTAAGATGAACTCTTAACAGAATATTGCCATCACTGACTAAGAGGGAGAGACACCCCCCCACACTATGATTGTCACAGGACAATATATTCCCTTTCTCTTTATAGAGATGAACAAAGGAGGCATCCCTGAACTTCTGGGGGATAACCTCCTCTTGTCATATAACCCAGAAAGCTTCAATCAACTTTTGTATGAGCAATGGTCCCCCTACCATGTAAATCTCAGCTAGAATAGAATCAGCACCAGGTGTTTTGCCACATGAAAGGAGCCTAATGTCACTCAAAACCTCTTCTTCAGTTGGAAGTTCAGCTAAGGTAGGATTGACTTCAACCTGAGGAAATGTCAAGGGCCTCAGAATTAATTGATGATGGTCTGTTGCGAACACTATGGAAGTTTTCAACCCATCTCTCTAGGATCATGTCCTTATCACCAATCAACGTGGCTCCATCAGCACTGAGTAGTTGAGATGCACCATAAGTCTTTGACCCAAAAATAGCCTGTAGTGAATCATAAAAGCACTTTGAATTGTTGCTCTCTGCATAAAACTAAATTTCATCTGCCTTATTACCGAGCCAAGAATCCTACATCTCTCTGTAAGCTTTGTTTGTACTACACTTCTGATGGAATTAAATGCTGCCTTCTTAGAGGTGGGTGATGTACACATTGATAATGAAGCTGATGCATGCATTGTCAGGGCTAGCTCAGTGTTTGGGAGGCTCCAAAGGAAACTGTGGGAGAGAAGAGGTATTATACTGACTACCAAACTGAAGGTATACAGGGCCATTGTGCTGATCTCATTATTTATGCCTGTGAAATCTGGACAGTATATAATCACCATCCTAGGAAACTGAGTCAATATTTCTCATCATTTCATGGGGTGATTGGTTTTAATTTGGCCCACTCAATTTTCAGGGAGTTTGTTATTTGGTCAAGGTTGTGTACTTCTCGTATTAAGTTGTTAATTAATTCCCTTTCCAATTCTTTATTCTTTAATTCAATTTCCTTTCAAAAAAAATTTGTCTCTCATGTTCTGACTTCATTTATTAAAAGTATTTTTACTGTTTTTTTAAATATTGTTTCATCTTTTCCAAAAATTCTAGAAAAATTTCTGTCCAAACTGAGTTTATCTTTGAGGCTTTGCTTGTAGCAGTTTTGTTGTCATTTTCTTCTTCAGTCATGGATTTAGAAAGGCTTCCACAAGCCTTGGGGAACTTTTAGTGAGTACAATCAACTGACTACCAGTAGCTAGGAAGCTATTAACACTCAGGATAAGTGGTATTAACAACAAAAGTGTTGTGTTCCAATCTAATACAAGCCAATAATTCAACAACTATTTATTGAATACCTAGCAGATCTCAGGCACTATTCCAAGCTCTGGAGAAATAAATATATTGAAGGAAATAATATCTAATCATAAATATATGTTATTTAAGTTCCATAGGAGTCGATATGTGTGACAGCCATCCTGGTGAAGACATTACAGTAATACATACCTTTATTTGAAGCAGTGAACTGGAACGGTAAATGAGGATGACTCAGTGTGCAGAGACAAGTTTCCACAAGGCAGAGCCCATAAAGTCCTGTACTGTAAGAATCTCATATATTCTCTGGCGTGGTATGTTCATTTCCACATCCCGACAAAGGGCAGAGTCAATTGATAAACTATTAATTTCCTGAGAAACTAAATGCTTTCACGCTGGAAGGATCCTTACATAGATAGTGGTGAAATTGTTCCACAAAGTTTGTTATTGATGAGGATGGAAATGTTAGTTTATAAAGGGTGATTTGAGGGGTACGGAAAATATTCTATTTCAAAATGTCTCTCATACTGACCTATAAATTCCACTTGTTCATTGTGACATAGGGGAAAGACCTCTGATTTTGAATTTAAAGGCAGTAAGCATGGCTCCTTCTCCAATTTCATCTTTGGCTCCACTTTTTTCTGTATCTGAGCTGAATCAGAATCTACCATATGTTGCAGTGTGGTGTGAGAGTGTCAGGGATAACCTTGGCAGAGTCTCTATAAATTGGGGGGGGTGTTACTATTCCAAGAGTTGACCCTGGGCAGTAGGCAGAGTGCTATCAACACTTACATACACACCAAATTCCTTCTAAAGTAACTGGGCAGAAACTGTTTTTTGAAGTGAGGTGAGAGAGAGAGTAAAAGGTACCCTAGCAAAGTCTCTACAGCCCAATATGGGCTCCAGGAAGGAAATCAAAGTTCAGTTTGTGAATCATTTCTAGGAACGTGGGGGCTAGTGGAGGAAGGTTGTTGTGGGGGTACATTAGGGGTTACTGTGCTCTTCCTGGGTCAATTCAACTGGTTACCTTGCGTAGATTCTCTATTTTTTGTCCTGCAGGTACGGAAGGAGGGTAATTTTGGCAAAGGCTTTGCAGAAGGCAAGAACTCCAAAATGAACTCTAGACAAAAGTCTCGCCCTTCAGACTGTGATTCCCTGCTGAGGATGTAATTAGCATCCATGACGGCAGCATCAGTTGATCCTAATCATCAGTTACCATGGTGACTGGTCTGTTTCCAAGGAAACCCTTGTTACAAACCCCCGGCTAAGAGGAAAGGTGCATTACAGTGATTACTCCCTAGCCAAAAGCCAATAATTCTGAACTTTTCCCAAGAAAATGGCTAAACTCTTAAAGTTTCCAGGTTACTCTATGAAGGTTGAGATATGCTATGTGTAACACCAAAGGTGCTATAAAGAAGATAAAGCACATTTTACGGCTTTCATTTGATTTTCACAAGATCCCAGGGAGGTAAAGAGGCAAGTATTTGGAGCCCCATTGTCCAGATGGAATAACTGAGTCCCAGAGAACAGAGATGACCTGCTTGGAATGGGAATAGGGGTGGGGCAGGGATTGAGGACATATAGCTGCTAAGTGCTTCTCTTCACACTTGATATCCAGAGATCATTCTGGGAGACTTTATCTACTCAGTCAGGGAATCTCTTCTCCAAACCCCCAGCCCAAAAGGTTGAGAGGTCTTC
>JAQQSK010009435.1:0-13087 GCA_028658325.1 Potorous gilbertii | reverse complement strand
GGAGAAACTGGAACTTAAAGTTTTAGGACCAACTGTTGAGTATTGTTCTTGCTACTAGGAAATAAGATGTACAGGTAATGGGGAATAGAAAGTTATCTGGCCCTATAGGACAAAAGAGAAAGTGGGGTGAGGGAAGGGAGGGATGATGGAAGAGAGGGCAGATTGGTGATATGGGTAATTAGAATGTCCAGTGTATTGGGGAGGTGGGAGGGGACAAATGGGGAGAAAATTTTGGAACCCAAAATCTTGTGAAAATGAATGTAAAAAGTTAAATAAATTTATTTGAAAAATTAAAAAGAAAAAGAAATGATCTATTGATTTATGGAGATCTTTTTTCCTCCCAGTCTGATTCTGTCAGAATGCATAATATGTCATCTATCTAATGGAGAGATCATGATCATTCTTTACACAGCTCCAATCCAAATTTCCCATTTGTTTTCAACTTTCCCTTTACTGTGAAATAGCATTAGAATTTGCCTGATGTGAAGCAAAAATCAAAGGAAAAAATCAAAACCAAATTAAATCAATAATATGGAATTTTAATCTCTAAATTAATACCCTAGCACTCAGTTATTATTCAGCAGGACCTCCTGCCATCATTCTAAGATCATTTACTTTTGGTTTGAATTGCTCCTCTAAAAAGCCATTACAGGAAATAGAATTGGAATGGGCAGGATCTTTGGATTCTTAAATACAAAGGAGAAACATTTCCATCTTAAGAGAATTATAGCTGATTTTGCTCCCCGTATTACTCATTATTCACACAGAAATATAAAAATAAATAGCCACTATTCAAATAGGAATACTTCTCTCCTTGTTGAGTTTAAAATTATAAGCTGGGGAGAAGACAGTTATCAGTATTTTTAGGGAAAAGGAAAATATTCTCGGCAGGCCCGTTAGTCCCACATCCTGGTAGAAGTATAAAGTTGTTTGATTGGTGCTTCACATGGAAACATGGAACTGAGAGTTAAAAAGGGACAGTGGCAGCTATCTAGGCATAACCTTGAAGGAAATCCCTGACCTCCGATATCCAACAAAGGGTCATCCAATCTTTCCTTAAAGCACTCCAACAAGGAGAAAACCACAACCTCTCTGAGTAGTCCATTCCACTTTGGTGCAATTCTAAATGGTAGGAATTTTTTCCAGATATCAAGCCCAAATTTGACTTTTTTCCTCTTTCATCCATTATTTCTGGCTCTTCTTGGGGCATTAAACAAAACAATTTTAATCTTTCCATTTGACATCCCTTCAAATACTCCAAGATAGCTATCTGAGTCTTCTCTAGGCTAAATATGCCGATGAGTAATAATTGATATAAATTCATCCTCATCACCAAGTATACTCTTGAAAATGACTGTCTTAAACTCTGCCACCTAAGGCTGAACATAGTACATAGATGAGGATGAAAAGGGCAAAATATAGTGGAATGATCTCCTCACTATTCCTAGACACTATGTCTCTCCCATTGCAGCCCTACTGACACTCCCTGAACTCAGTTTTGGTTACTCAGTCATTTTTCAGCCATATTTGACCTCTTTTGGCGTTTTGGCAAAGATACCAGAGTGGTTTGCCATTTTCTTCCCCAGTTGATTTTAGCATCGAAGAAACAGGCTAAAGTGACTTGCCCAGCATCACACAACTAGTTTGAACTTAGGAAGTAGAGTCTTTCTGACTCTAGATCCAACAGTCTATCCACTGTAACATTTACCTGTCCTCACTGAACTCATACTACACACACACACACACACACACACACACACACACACACATACACACACACACACATACACACACATCTCTAGAAAACCCACTGTCTAGTCTTGCCTCATCTATTTCATGCTTATGAAGTTTATTTTTATACGTTGTGTAAGAGTTTTCATATATCTCTATTATATTTCATCTGATAAGGCTCACCCCACTGCTCTTATCTATAAAATCAAAATTTGGTGAGTGTGACATATATTTCTTTATACAGGGCAGTGATAAAAATATTAAACAGCATGGGGCTTAGCACAGAGCAATAGGGTTTTCTATGCAAAACTACTGCCACAATGACAATCAATCATTAAGCTGGTCTGAATCATCTAATCTGAAACACTCTATGAGGTATCATCAAAATTTTTGCTAAAATACAAACTGTATTTCTAACATTCCCCTAAACTATGTGTTTAGTAATATTCAGTAAAAAAAAGAAAATGAGATTACCCTGGCATGACCTGTTTGGTGAAAGCATGCTGGCTCTTGGTAATCACTGCTGACCTTCCTACATCCTTGCTGAGTAGCTCTTTAATGATCCTTTCTAAACTTTTCCCATGAATTGGTTAAGTTCATTTACTTAGAGTTTTCAGATTTTGTTCTTTCTTTTTTGAAATGTGAAACACGTAATGTTCTCTAAGTAAGTAGCATTGCTCCCATTTTCCACAAGCTTTCTGATTAGATTGGGAGCTCCTTGAGGACAGGAATAATCTTTTGCCTCTTTTTACACTGAAGGTACTTAATAAACTTTTATTGAGACCCACATGTACAAAAATATTTATAGAAGCTCTTTTTGTGGCATTCAAGAACTGGAAATTGAGGGGATGTCCATCAGCTGAGGAATAGCTGAGTAAGTTCTGGTATATGAATGTAATGGGGTGCTATTGTGCTACAAGAAATGATGAGTAGGACCATAACAGAAAAAAAACTTAAAAGACTTACATGAATTGGTGGTGATTGAAGTGAACAGATCCAGGAGAACATCATACACAGTCACAACCACATTGTGTGATGGCTAACTTAGATAGACTTCAGTCTTCTCAGCAATGCAAAGACCCAAAACAGCTCCAGAAGACTCATTATGGAAAATGCCATCCATATCCAGAGAAAGAAATATGGAGTCTGAGTACAGATTGAAGCAGACTATTTGCTCTCTCTTTTTTTATTTTGTTTTGTTTTTTTCATGATTCCTCCCCATTAATTCTAATTTTTCTATACATGTCTAAGGAGAAAATATGTTTAATAAGAAGGTATATGCAGAGCCTATATCAGATTACATGCTGTTTTAGGGATGGAAGAGTA
Organism: Potorous gilbertii; assembly: GCA_028658325.1. Classification (NCBI taxonomy): domain Eukaryota; kingdom Metazoa; phylum Chordata; class Mammalia; order Diprotodontia; family Potoroidae; genus Potorous; species Potorous gilbertii. Next base: position 10,030 of record JAQQSK010009435.1, on the reverse strand, counting down.
AATGCTGAAAATTAAAACTAGAAAATTAATTTAAAATTAAAAAAATAAAAGTTTATTGACTGATTGATTAACAGTGACTCAGCAATCACTTCTCCCAGTTCTTCTAAGATGAAAAAATGGAGTTATCTTGGCTAGTTGACTTCAATTAATCAAATTAAACTGAGTTCTTTCTTACTAACCTTAGGTATCAGCTCCCTCTTAGACATTTTGCTCTGTCTTTTCCATCACAAAAGTTTTCTCTTTGTCAAACAAAAAGCAAAGAAAAAACAGTTGCTAAGTCTATTTTAAAAAACTCTGCTTTCTCTTTGATGTCAGTTATTCTTATCCCATACACACCAAGAGAAGGTCCCAAGAAAAGGTACCTTGATTTCCATTTGGGAAGCTTCAAAGGAAAGTGTAGGGGATTTAGGCTGCCTACCAAACTGAAGGTCTACAGAATTGTTGTGCTGACAGCATTGTTTCATGTCTTTGAAATGTGGACAATATACTGGTAACATACCAGCAGGGGGGAGGTTAGAAATGGGGAGAAAATTTGGAACTCAAAATCTTATGGAAATAAATGTTCAATGTTGAAAATTTAAAAAAATAAATAAATTTTTTAAAAAACATAAAAAAAGAATAAAGGACAACAGTTAACACATTAGTACATGAGATCCAATCCTTCTTTCATCCGATGCATTAGAAATCTGCTATCACCAAATATAAAATAGTGATAGACTATGTCGTACTATTCCTAGATTTCTTGTCTGCCAAAAACTCTAGGAATGAATAGTCACTTCCCCCAGGTCCCTGTCATTTTCACCTCAGCACTAGTTCTTCCCTTTTATGGAAAAGCAGATCCAGAATAGAATGTCTCCTTCTTGGTTTTTCGATCTTTTGAAGGATGAAATTTTCACTCAAGCAGATCAAGAAGTATTAGCTATTTAGTTATTGAAAGAAAGTCTAGCAGATGCCTGCATAACACAAAATTTCTATTACTACGTGTATGTGTGTGTGTGTGTGTGTTCATCCTTCGTTGCCGAAGACCATGCCATCAGAGAAATGATGACATGACTTGCATTTGACTTTGCTTTGAGTGAGGGAAGGCTGTGCAGGTCACCAGTCTCACTTCTTCTCCAGAGTCATCTGAATCCAGTGACCAGATATACATCAGGATGACTGGAGATAACCCAGGATGAGGCAATTGGGGTTAAGTGACTTGCCCAAGATCATACAGCTCATGAGAGTCGAGTGTCTCAGGTGAGATCTCAACTTAGGTCCTGCTGACTCCTGCACCGGTGTTCTATCCACTGTACCACCTGGATGCTCATATTACTATGACAATGTTCTAAAAGGCTTGGTAAAGTTTAATTTATTAAGCTATTCAAGTTTAAAACTGTCCTAAGATTTTTTGGAATATTCTGGGAGGTCATGCCTCTGTGACAGACTTGGTATCAATTTCTGAAATGTCTCTTCTATTTCGTCTTTTTGTCTAGTTGTAAAGGAGGTATCAGACTTATGCCCCATAGGACCAAGTAGCTGCAAAATTTCCAGATTAAAATTTAATTGGGAAATGTAAAAGAAAATGTAATGTAACATAGATAATGTTAATCTGTTGTTTTCTAAAACAAACAAATCCACAGGGATCTGCTTCTGTGACACCAGTGGTCTATAGTATTGCAATACTTAATCACTTTCATTTCTATTTCCTTGACCTTCACCAGAACACTCTGCCATGTTATGCTATTTCTGGTTTCCAGATTGCCCTCTTTGGCTCCTAGATTGCTTCTCTTGCATATTCCTTTTGCAAATACAACACAACCCCATCCTCATTTCTCTTTTCTATTTCTTTAGAATAAGGTCTACCCACCAGGTCTTCATAATAGTTGTGAGGTCATTCTTGCTTCTTTTCATTAAGACCTCTGATCATGTATTTGTCTCCTAACCTTTATATATTTCTGGATAGATTTTATGTCAGAAATTTTAATATCATTTTTCTTGAGTTCTGCCACCTGTGAAGGACAGTGTTTTGACTGCTATTCTGTCTTCTTTGTAGTTAATCCCTATGCAATGTAGCTTAAAGGATACACGTATGTATAGACAATTTTCCCTTTCATAATCCTCTTAGCTGAAAGCTTTTTTTCATTATATTTATAAGATACCTGGTAAATATATTCATATGCATCACTGTATGTCAACTGTATTTCTACCCAGGAATCTGTTATTCTTATATTTTAAGCCATATTCTAAGAACCTACATTTAATTCTCAGGTAACACCTTCTCAGTCAAGTGTCAATTCTCAAAGCACATTTTTTTCTCTTTTGTATCCTCTTCCTTTAGTGATGTGGTATCTATAGTAGTCCTTTGGTTAGGCAGCCATATTTCCAGGGTAAGTTCACAAAACATAAACTCTCTTCCTCAAAGACAAAACCAGGTATTTATTCAGATACCAGAGAGCCAGTTCCACCATGATAACAAGGAAGTTTATACACATTACCAATCGAGGGAGGACCACCATTTCCAAGCCTTCCTTCCATCAGGCCTCCCCTAAACAAGCTCTCTCAGGCAAAATGCCCCTCTCTCACCCAGGCTAGCTGCACTGCTCTGCCTGCTACCTCTCTCTTAGCTCCACCTTTCTCTTCCTGTTGCATCCTTCCTTCTCCACCTATTCATCAAACTCCTCTCATCATGGGTTTCATGTGACTCAGGTTGTGGTCTGGTCCGAAGCTCAAAGCAGGTCATATGGTCCTATTAAGGGACAGGGAAGATCTGCCAATTCCCTTTACATTACAAGTGATTAACAGGAAGTTCTATGGTCATTCATTTCTTACTCAAGAATTCACAATCATTAATTATACTTTTCTCAAGTCTTTCTTATGATGTCATTTGTGCCCATGTGTGAATCACCATGCCCCGTGTGTTTTTGTAAACTATTTTCACAAATTCTCTGTTATACTTTATATATGTGCTCCATGAACTCTCTCTCTCTGTGTGTGTGTGTGTGTGTGTGTGTGTGTGTGTGTGTTTCTGTCCCTGTTTCTATCTCTTTCTCCAAGATCAACAACAAATAGCTAAATTACCTCCTCTGAGAAAAGACTCATCTGTAACTAATTCTTTCCTCTTCATCTTCTGACTGATATTTTATCTGATACATTTTGTGACTCTTCTAAATCACTTTTTGAAGCAATGCAGTCTCTTCCTCCTCACAGTATTCAGGTTCCCCTCCCCAACCCCAGAAGAGGGTTTTTCAGAAAGTCTAATTATGTAGTTTTTATTTTCCTTCCCCTTCTCTGTGTAGCCTTCTTTCAAATGCTAACATCTTGTCAGGGATCAACTCTCCCCAGATCCCTTTCCCCTCCATTGAATCCAAGACTCCGTTTCTTTTGGGATCACTTCATTCTCATTCTTCAATTTCTAGTATTGGAGATATGCTTTGAATCCCTTCATCTTCTCAATCAAGAGAGATATAAACCTATTCTTGAAAGGGATTTAATACTCATTCAGTTGTCACAGAAGCAGAGTCAGCCGACAAATATCATTTAAAAAAGGAGGATTAGGGTTAAATGATCTTCAAGTTGGGCAAGTCATAACTTCTCTGGGCCTCAAATTTTTTATCTGTAAAATAATATGGTTGGACTTGATGACATTTGAGTTCCCCTAAGGCTTTAGCTCTATGATCGTATGATGCTTTCCAGTTAAAAATGTCAAAAATGCTCTATCTCCAGTTGCAAAGGTCACTTCAGAAGGTAGCCCCAGGTTCAGTCTATTTTGAGTCACATCGATCACCATTCTTTTACTAGACAGGACCAGGAAGGAAAAGATATAAACTCATAGTTCCACCAGGGGTTAAAGGCTAGAGGGGAGGTTTTAATTCTACAAAGACACTCTCAGGGTGGTCAACTTGTCAAGTGAATTAAAAGATAGTAAAGGGTAAGCAGCAGAATCAAGATGGGCAATATATATATATATATATATATATATATATATATATATATATATATGTATGTATGTATGTATATACCATATACCAATATATACATACATACCATAGTTAAGGTTTAAAAATTCTGATCTTTGTGTGTGATTGCCTAGTCAGGGCTTTGAGCTTGTGTTGCCATGAGTTGCAAAGTAAATCCCTATATGTCATAGATAGGAATTCCCTGGAACTAAACTATGTATATTTTTAAAAAGCTATTTGAGTGATGGAGGCAGGAAGACATAATGCACCTGGATTTGTAGATAATTTCAGTTTAAATGACAGTTTTCTTCTTTGAATATGAGAATGACCTTGACCAAGGCTCCTTTGGCCTCAGTTTCCTCACTGTAAAATGAGGCAAGGCTAGACTACATAATATGTAAGTTTCAATTTCCCCAAAATTTCTCTTCACCAAATTAAATCTCTAGTATTCTTCGTAAGTCCAAGGACACTGAAGTTTCTTCTTTACCTCTAAATCCCATAGATCTAATGTCCTATGATAACATCCCTTTTCCCATTTTCATGAGTGTTAAGTCCTAGGCAGTTTAAGTCCTAGGCAGATGCTAGTTTTAGCTACACCTAGACCCAATTGTGATGCATGAAGCCTTTTCTGATGCCCTGGTGATTAGTACTTCCCTTGCCTCATTACTTTGTTTTGTTTCGGGGTTTTTTTTTATGAATTTAGTTATACAGATTTAAATGTACTTGCCTCTTCTGATAGAATGTAATCTCACTGAGGGCAGGGATTATTTCATTTCTATCTTGATTGGCATTGCATAATGTCTGGCATAATACTATAATATGATACATAATGTCTGTTGCCTAATAAATAAATGTTTGCTGAATTATTGATGAGGGGAGCAACATAGCAGAGGATATATAAATTCTTAAATCCTCAGACTTTTAGGAATTGTTTTTGAGGAATGCCAAATCACTTTTTTCCCTACCCTCTCCTTAAGAAAACCTCTGTCCTTGGTGTCAAAATGGTTCTCTTTTCTGATTGGAGAGTACTTTTACAAGTGGTGACTAGATAAAATCAACGAATCATATGGGACCACCACTGATTGTGTAATTGTGTTGGGAAAGCCCAGCTGAGCTGGTCTAACAAATATCATGATCAGAGCAACGAAACTATATTATTGGCTTCAAAAACCTGAAGAACCAAATGATGGTGTTGGCATTCTCCAGCATAACCTCCCTCCTTCAGTAAGGGAATGACACCCAAAGGGTTAACATCTAGCTAGTTCTTCCCTCAAAGATGCTTAAAGGAAGTCACTAACAATTAAGCTCAGCTGTGACTGAAACATTTTAGGAAGTGGAGGAAGGAGTCAGGCTTTTCAAACTGATTCTCAAAACCACTTTCATCTTAAGACTAAGACACAAAGCACCTGGCAATGTGTCCAGAACTGGCCTTCCCCAGATATTTTCTGAGAGTTATGTTAGGTAAAAGCCAGGTGCTAAGTTTCTTCCACTTGAAATGAGGTTATCTGAAGATCTTTGTCACATCCAATTCAACAAGAAAACACACAGACCTACTTCAGAATAAAAGTTCATTCCTGAGTGAATGACATCTATGGGTAAATCACTGTCCTGAGTGGCCCCACTTTTCTCTCTCTTCTTTCACTACAGGACAGTATGGCTAGGTGGAAAGTACACAAAAAGCCAGTGTTGTATAATAGAAATAATCATGAACTTAGATTAAAGGACCTACATCTGAATCCTGGTTCTATCACTTGCTTCCTTTGGAATCTTGTATAATTCACAACCTCACCACTTTACCTAGTCCAGATTCTTAGTAGAAGGAGTGCCACTTCAGAGGTTCTTGCAAAGCTGTGATGTCTAAAATCCCTTTCAGTTCTAGATCAAGGATCCTAACATCCTAAGAATAACACCTGATATCCTTTATCCAGTTTTCTAGTTGAGTGTAAAAACATCAAGCCAACAACCATATATTAAGTGCCTACTATGTGCAAATCACTGTACTTCTCATTGAAGAACTCTCAAGGATCTGTGAATAAATCAGGGTGGAAATCTCTTCCTTTAATGTGGATAACAGCCCACATATAACTACTAATCTTAGCTAGTTGTTTTAGGTTCAAAGGTTAAATGACTTATACATAGGCATATAGCTACCTGTATGAGAGCTAGGGTGTGAATTTAGGCCTATTAGACAATCCAACACTATATCAACTATGTCTAGATACTTTAAACATGCACAGAAATAATTGTCAATACACAATTATTCATTAAGCAACCATTATGTGCCCAGTAAAAGTGATAAGCATAAAATTGACGCCATAGACACAGGCAACACAAAACTACATGCTTTGCCAAACTGCCACTTAACCAGCTAGGTAAATTTTAGTTAATCATTTAAACACTCTAAGCTTCCATTTCCTCATTTGTACTGTTTGTTTCACATATTTGTTACGAGGATATAATAAAATAATGAGAAGCAGAGTAGTAGTGAATAGCATGTTGAATTTAAAGTCAAAAGACCTGGGTTTAAATACTAGATTGATTTTTTAGTACATATATGAATTTTGGTAAATTACTTGACCTCTGGGTTCAGTTTCTTCATCTGTAAAATAAGAGATAAGACTTGATACCACGTAAATTCCCTTCTAAATCAAAAACAAATCTATGATTTTGCATGAAGTAACAAAATAGTAGAGCAATAATGTGATTTCCAAACCATTGATTTTTCATTGACCAGGTCCTCCTGGATTGATTTTACTTTCCTCACTTAATTTGATAGATATGAGTATATGTACACATATACTCATATCTATCAAATTAAGTGAGGAAAGTAAAATATATATATATATATATATATATATACTTATATATATATACTCATATCTATCAAATATATATATATTTTATATATATATATATATATATATACTCATATCCTTGAATACCCTCACCATCTTGACTTTCAGCTAGTCCCTGCCAATTAATAAATAGCCATGAATAGCCCCTCTCCTATCCATCCTTTCCACTGTTTAGAGATGAAAAAGACTCTGAAGATTAGTATGTTCAACAAGTACTTTTTTAAAGATGAAAAAATCAAGGCAGAGGAAAACTAAATGATTTGCTCAGGGTCACATATATAATAGGTATCTGAAGCAGAATGTGTACAAATGCCTTCCTGCCTCCAGTTCTTACATCTGCAATGTAATGACAATGTTCTTTTAGTAATACTGTAAGACAGTGAATCATGGGGTACTACTGTTTCATTGGAGAATCAGTCTTTAGCACTACCTGAAATTCAAAGGAGAAGCGAATGGTAGACACAAACATGTTGTAACCTATTGTTCATCAAGAGATGCATTATACAAGAGAAGCTATGTAATAATAATGTTGGAGTGATGGATGACCACAAAAGATGGAAAAATCAATATAGCTTGATATTGGGAAATAAATGGTAGTCCATTTTACTGATATATACAAAATATTAAAAGAATGAGAGAAAGTTGTTCAATTCATTAGGTAGATGATACATGGAGCATCCATGGAAAGCATAGAGACAATAGTACAACAAAACTCATACAGATTGACAGGGTATTATTGGTGGGGCCTGATCCATATCACTGGATGGAGTCTCTATTGAAATATCAAAATTTCTAGGAATCATCAAATTAAATTAGAATAACATTAAGGAGACTGGATTCTTTTCAGTGACTTGAGTGTCATGCTTGTGTGCTGGGAGCATTAATTTGCGAGCTATTGCTATTTTGTTTTTCTTTTGGAAGTGGTATGAGAGTTTATTTTAAAAAGAAATGTATTAGAAAATCAAGAAAGTGGTTTTATTGGTAACTTATACAAAATAATATGTGAAAAATTTGGCTCTTTCAGGATTTGAGGTTCTGAGTTTATATCTTGAGGAAGACAGTCCCAGAGTCAGAAACAGACAGAGTTTAGGGCCCAGAAAGGACTCATGAAGTTTTCAGAAGTGCTCTTGAGTAATCAGGAAGAAACTAAAGCAATGAGAGTAAGATCTATGATCCATTACAAGTTGTCCTGATTTCAAAAGTCTCTTTTTTCATTGCCAGAAACACTTTTCTCAAAGGAAATAGATTTTTTGTTATTTTGTTTTTCCTTTGGAAATGGTATGATAGTTTATTTTAGAAAGAAATCTAGGTGGGGAGGAGCCAAGATGGCGAAGTAGAAAGATTCACATATGCTAGCTCTGAACCCACAGCCCATAAATTACCTATAAGGAAGAGCTCCCAACAAATTCTGGAGCAGTGGAAGCTGCACAGCAACAGAGTGGAGGAGATTTCTGTACCAGAGAGCCCTGAAAAACTGATCCCAAAGGTCCGTCGCACATTGGACAGCAGCAAAGCCCAGCCTGCCTTGGCCGTGCAGCACTGAGAGGAGCAGATCCAAGCAGGCTTCAGGGACAGAATCTCTGGAAGGTCATTCTACCCAAAGATGCACAGGTCAGTGAGACAGACTGCCGGGCTGGCCAAGAGGGGAGTGGGGTGTCTCCATAACTCAGGCCCCCTCGAGAGGCAGTGATGGAGACAGGGACAGCAGCAGGCCTGGGCTCCCCAAGCAGGCAGGAGCTCAGGTCCATTACTGAACGTCTCTGCATAAACCCCATGAGGGAACTGAGCCTGGGAGGCAGCCCTGCCCCTACCTGAGCACCAGAACTTAAGCTCACGTTGATTAGCAGCCATGCCCACCATTGAAAGCCCTGAGGCTGGGGAGCAGCATTTGAATCTCAGACCCCAAGCACTAGCTGGGCAGATCTAGGCAAGGGTAGACAGGAATCTCAGAAGTCAAGTAACTGGCTGGGAAAATGCCCAGAAAAGAGAAAAAAAAATAAAACTATAGAAGGTTACTTCCTTGGTGAACAGATATCTTCTCCCATCCTGTTGGATGAGGGAGAACAATGCTTACCATCAGGGAAAGACATAGAAGTCAAGGCTTCTGTATCCTAAATATTCAAAATAAATACACAATGGGCTCAGGCCATAGAAGAGCTCAAAAAGGATTTTGAAAATCAAGTTAGACAGGTGGAGGAAAAACTGGGAAGAGAAATGAGAGAGATGCAAGAAAAGTATGAAAAACGGGTCAATACCTTGATAAAGGAGACCCAAAAAATGCTGAAGAAAATAACACCTTGAAAAATAGGCTAACTCAATTGACAAAGGAGGTTCAAAAAGCCGATGAGGAGAAGAATGTTTTCAAAAGCAGAATTAGCCAAATGAAAAAAGCTTCAAAAGCTCACTGAAGAAAATAGTTCTCTCAAAATTAGAATGGAACAGATGGAGGCTAATGACTTTCTGAGAAACCAAGAAATCACAAAACAAAACCAAAAGAATGAAAAAATGGAAGAGAATGTGAAATATTTCATTGGAAAAACAACTAACCTGGAAAATAGATCCAGGAGAGATAATTTTAAAATTATGGAACCACTTGAAAGCCATGATCAAGAAAAGAGCCTAGACATCATCTTGCACGAAATTATCATGGAAAACTACCCTGATATTCTAGAACAAGAGGGCAAAATAAGTATTCAAGGAATCCACCAATCATCACCTGAAAGAGATCCAAAAAGAGAAACTCCTAGGAACATTGTGGCCAAATTCCAGAATTCCCAGGTCAAGAAGAAAATATTGCAAGCAACTAGAAAGAAACAATTTCAGTATTGTGGAAATACAATCAGGATAACACAAGATCTAGCAGCTTCTACATTAAGGGATCGAAGGGCATGGAATAGCATATTCCAGAAGTCAAAGGAACAACGACTAAAACCAAGAATCACCTACCCAGAAAAACTGAGTATAATACTTCAGGGGTAAAACTGGTCTTTCAATAAAATAGAGGACTTTCAAGCATTCTTGATGAAAAGACCAGAGCTGAAAAGAAAATTTGACTTTCAAACACAAGAGTGAGAAGAAGCATGAAAAAGTAAACAGCAAGGAGAAGTCACAAGGGACTTACCAAAGTTGAACTGTTTACAGTCCTACATGGAAAAACAATATTTGTAACTCTTGAAACTTTTCAGTATCTGGGTAGTTGGTGGGATTACACACACACATACAAACCCACGCACACAC
>JAQQSK010009434.1:0-13087 GCA_028658325.1 Potorous gilbertii | reverse complement strand
ACAGAGGTAACTACAGTTGAAGGAAGAAAAATGTCTCAATAATACTGCAAATTCAGATACCATAGAGGATATGAGGCAAGTTAGGGCTGGTCACCAAGCATATATTAAGTGTCTTGGTACAATATATAAAGACCAATAACAGTAAAAACATGTAATAATTTATAAAATAGTAACTGTGGAAATGAAGAACAATGCTTTATTGTCTCAGATGTCTACATGCAAATCCATAGTGTATGGATGGGAAGCAAAGATAATTTTAAATGTTTGATATAGGAAGTAAATGTGAATTCAACTGTAGCACTGAGTTGGTGCAATATGATAATAGAAAGGTATATGCTATTTTAAAGAAGCAAATCTTATAGAAAGGGTGGTGGTAATGCACTGTAAGAATGTAGATATCTATTGAAATCTATGAATCTATGAGTTAATATCATATGGCCATCAAGAAAAAAATAACGATGTCAAGTTCATCTGTTAAACCTTTAGTTAAAGCCTTCAGTTACCTCTCAGCAGCCAATTAAACCACTTTTTGCTGCCACTTCATCAATACACAGGAAACAGACACAGAATGATGGCAAAGGCTCTCAATCCAAGGCAGTTTCCCTCCATTTCACATTATCAAACACTTCCAGAAGCAAGCTCATCAAATCCCCATGTAGGTTGGCAGCAGAAAGAATTCCCAGAACATATTCCTAAGTAAAAAACATGAGATAAGCTTAAAAGGAGAGAGAGAGGCACTGTTGGAAGTATACCACAAACCACTAAACTGGGGGAGGATGTAATGGTGTTTTCCCAATATGGATTGCAACAATGATATGTATGAAAAATAAAATTGTGATGGGGGCATTAAACTATTTAGAGACTTTTTTACATTAAAGCTAAAACTTCTGATAAATTATTTATTTGACTGTTTCATGATTGCATTTCATAAAAGAGAAAGGAAATAAGTAGGGGATTTGTTATAATGGACTTAATTTTGTCCCAATAAAGGAAAGAAAAAGCTTCTTGGTAAGTGAAAGTGACAAAGACCTTTAGAGAAAGTGATTATATCATTTAAGAGTTTGTATTCTCCAAAGAAGAGTAAGGTGTACATAGCTAGGTACTCTAAGCCTTAGGAGAGCAGAAATTTAAAAGTGCAGAGAAATGATAGTCTTGAGTTCATGGTCAGAGACTATAAGAGAAGACAGATCAAGAGAAATGGGAAATTCTCAAAACTGAAAAATTTGAAAATGAAATGATACATGATTGTGATGACTAAGTAAAAGGGGAGATATCTAAATTAACATGAAGCTACACATAGAATACTACAATATGAGATAAGATGAAATAAGAACTTAGGGCAAAAAAAGTCCTGAAATCATGCATACGTACAGGATGCTGACATAGATCTGCAAGAATGGTATCACTAAATTGAGTAGAAGTTTTGAAACTTTAAAGGAATTGTTAGGGCTTTTGCCAGCTATTTGGTACAAGAAGATGGAAAGGGCAAGTTCACCAAGGCAAATGTTATAGTGAGGCAACAGAAAGCCATTATACAGCTTATATTTTGATGTTATCTTCTCTTTAAAGAAATATGAATTTTTAAATTAAGAAAAGCAGATGAAACATAGAAGAGAACCACAGACCAAAGCAGGCAAGGAATTAGTATGGAGACTTAATTACTTGAAAAAATTTCAAGTTTCTAGGCCTAGAATCACATCTTGGAGCACTATTAGACTGTGAAAGCCTTGAAAGCATGGACTGTCTTTTGCTCTCTTTGTATCCTCTGTATTTATCACAGTACCTGGCACATAGTAGGCACTTTATAAATGGCAGCTCAGTTACTGACTGTTAAAAAGTGATGTGAATGAAAAACCTGACACAGAATTTCTGGATGTTTAATAATCAATTTATTAATTAGGTTATCATACAATCAATAAATTGATGTGAGTGCTTCTATTGGTAACCAAAGATCTCTTAAATACCTTTCAAAGAGGGGTTGTCACTGATGGATGGGCATCAACTCTGATTGGTTAAAAATTAACGAGAGAATGAATATAATGAAAAGTGGATCTTTTCTAAGGAAGGACCGGATACCTAACTTTGATCATGCCAGTACTCTTGGATGACTCATCTCCACTTTGAGCAATCTAGACAAAGTGATCCATCTCTGCCTAGACTACTTAAACTGAACACAATGAGCCAGAATTCACCTAGATTAGGTTTTCTTAATCCCTCAATCAGAAATAACCTCTCCCAGTTGGGTGGGGCACTGCCCAAGATTGAAGAAGACTGGGCTTTCAATGAGGTACTAATAATTGGTTATTAATGATCAAAAAAGGATCTTTGAGTCTCAAATATAAAATTGGTTATTAATGTGATAAGAATATAATCAATTTTCTCAAAGGATTTTCAGGTATCACTGTGGAATTGACGTTCTGGGAAGGATTAAGTATAGGAAAGTTGTATAAAACTGGAAACAGAAAATATTGCAGCAGTTTTCAGAAAGAGGAAAAAGATGAATTCTAGAAACTGTGGCTCAATGAACTTGATATTAATACCTGGGAAAGTCTGGGATCAGAGTTTTAAAGAGAGAATTTATGAATGATTAATAAAGGAGGAGTTGATCACTAACAGCCAGTGTAGATACAGTAAGACTAAGTCATGTTAAATGAATCTCATTTCTTTCTCCTTGTTTTAGAGGAAAGTGTTAAACAAAATATGTCTGGATTTTATTAAGGCATTTAACAAAGCATAACATAAGCTCTTTGAATTAATTTGGGTTTGGTGAAGAGGCAGTTAGGTAGATTTGGCTACAGCCAAAAAGTATTGATAGATCATCTTGAAGACCATCCAAGACGAGCTCAAATTGGCTCATGATAGTCAATTGTTAAGTTTTCAATCTGAGTATTTACAACTCAGAAATAAGCAAATGTTACATATCAGGGGTTAATTTATTGTTTTCTTGATTGTTTAATATTAATAAAGTGATTGAAAAAATTTAATAATGCAGATTAAATTTGAAAGTGTGTCCTATGCACATTATTTTTTCCCCTAGAGAGCTACTTGTCAAAAATTTACCAGCACATCATCAGGGTCATCCCTGGTGACATTCCACAAGGCTCTCTGTCTTTAGATACTGTAATGACTTAGATGATAAAAGGTATGCTTACCAAATTTGTGAACAATACATAGTTGGAAAGCATATCAAATACTATGAATGATTGAATCAAGATTGAAATTAATGTCTACTGTTTGGAATAATGGATCAAACCAAATGAGGTAAAATTTAACAGGGATACCTATGACCACTTGTTTTTTAGGAATTTTTTTCTTAATTGTAGAGATGTAATATAGTAGCAATTAATATTAAAATGATCTGGTAATTTTTAACATGTGACAATAGTGTAATGAAAAAGGAAACGAAAACCTAATGTAAATTTAATAAGAAATCTTGATAAAAACATCAAAAGGAATTCCAATGCCCATATTTCAGAGGTATTCTATTGTATTATATCATATCATATCATATTGTATCATCTCGTCTCATCTTTCATCATAACTTGCTCTGTACTGGTATGTATTACATAGAAGGATCCTGAAAGTAAGCACTACAAGTTATATCCCTCCCCTTCTATATATCATTTACTCTCATTCCTCCTATTACTACCCCAAATCCCAAATAAGACCTTGAAACAACTCTCATTACAAATTTATACGCTCCTCATACCTTAGTCTCATGAAAAGTCACAAAAGAACACATTCTCGTTATGATCACTGATTCTCCTTCTCCATTCCCCATGCCTGGAATGCTCTTCCTCTTCACCTACATTAACTAGCTTTCCTGGCTTCCTTCAATACTCATCTTAAAGCTTATCTTCTACTGGAGTACTTTCCTGGTCAATTCCCACTACTTGTATCTTCCCTTCTAGATTACCTTTCATTTAGACTGTATACATGCATATATCGCTATCTCTATCTCTATCTATCTATCTATCTATCTATCTATCTATCTATCTAGTATTTATAGTTATATGCATTTAGCCTCCCTAATTAGAATATGACTTCCTGCAGGCAGGGATCATTTTTGTTTATTTTTTCCTTTTTTTATATCCCCAGCACTTAGCACAGTGCCTGAAGTATAACAAATGCTTAATGACTTGTGATTGATTCATTCAAACTTTCCAGCCTAGTTTTTTCAAATCACTAGTCACAAACATCAGCCCTAAAACTGTTTTCTGGCATTTCCTAATTATCTGTGAACTGTGAGCACATGTTTTCCCTTTCAAAATGAAGGACAGATTATTTCAGGAACTAGGTTCTTATTAGGGATGTGACATGAAGTCACACAAAGACAGAGTGTCCTACCTATACCTGATGGAAGTTGGAAAGAAACTCTTCCCAAGTGGGGCACATCTGCATCTCCCTTTCTCTCATAACACACAGTAGCCTAAGATCATGATACATGATAAATAAAGCATGAAAAAGCTAGAATGCATCCAGGATGCTGAGTCTGGAGACTGCGTCTTATGGGAAATGGCTAAATAAACTGGGGAACAAAATTGATGATGATCTGGGTTGTAATGATTATTTTGAGAGAAATGGGGAATTGGAGGACTATCTTAAAATGCCTGAAGCAGTGTAAAACAGGCAAGAAAAATAGAATTTATTCTGTGTAGCTCCAGAAAACACAACTATGACTAATAAATGGATAGGAGATAGAGGGAGGAAGATTTCAGAAATTTAAGAAATGCCTTTCTCACACTTAAAATTGCCCTAAATTGTACTAAGCTATTTAAGGAAAGACTGTTTGAGCAAAGACTATTAAGAATATTGTGAATTTCTATATTGAATGACATAAGATGACCTCCAAGATATCTTCTAAATCTGTGACTCAACTCTATGATACTCTTGACTCTACTTCAATATGTAATAAGCTATAGAATCACAGAGAATATTAGTGACAGAAGCCATGAACAGAAACTAGGTTTCCTAATTTCCAGTTCAGTGCTATTTATATGTATTCTGGTTGGCTTCATGGTGTATCTCCACTGCACAATAATCTTTATCTCACTATAGTTCATGTAAAATTTATGTATATGGTCTTTACCCCATCATATCCTTGTTTATATTACCTTAGGATTATTCTTTGGTTGGTGATTAAGGATACACGACTTATTTTTTATTGAATTATAGGATTTTAGAGTGCAACGAACGTTTCCTATTTATTTGATATATTTCATAACATAATAGCAGAAAGAGAGAAGAAAGGAAGGGTGAGGCAGAAAGAAAGGTATATAATATTGATTTTTTAAAATTAGCCAATGAATTGTGATTACAAAAAAATGCTCTTATTAGAAAGTAGTGACATAGCAAAGAAATAAGACCCAAGGAAGAGAGGAGGGAAGAAAGAAAGAAGAGGGAAGGAGAGCCCCAAAGATTTATTTCTTCAGAAGGATTTCTTATAAACCATATGGCTACATATATGGGAACCCAAAATGACCAACTCAGTATTTAAAATGACGTACAGAGGATGAAAGGAAGGGCAACTGAGGATGTATATACCATAGAGTGACAGCGCTATAAAATATAGTGACAAAAGAACCCAGAAAGAGCTAAAGATTTTGATGAATGTTAAAGCAAAAAGAATGTAAAAATAATGTTTTTGAATGAATCTTCCATAATTCTAGAGGATATTATCCACTTTGCAAAGAAGTGATGGACCCAAGATGTGGAAAAAGACATATATTTTTGGACATGGTCAACGTAGGGTTTATTTTGATTGAGTATATATTTTTGTTCAAATGTTTTTCCTTTTCCTTTTTCTCTAATAGTGATGAGATGGGAGGGAGAGAAAATAATTCTTCGTTAATCAAAAAATTAAATAATGCAGTGGGGGCAAGAGGAATATCACAGATGTTATAGGACAGATGCTGTGGTAAATGAGATGATATAAGATGACGGAAAGAAGGAAGTATGCCTTAACTCTTATTTTGCTTCTGTTTTTTCTACTAAGGAGAATTATCTTCAAACTGGAGTCATGTTAGTGATTAACAAGGAGCTGAAGTCTGATAAGTGAGCACATGATAAGAGACAATCATGAATTAAACTTGGCAGGCCCAGACAAACCACATCTAGCACTACTGAAAGAACTTGCCAATGTGATTACTGAGCTCCTATCAGCAATTTTTTAAAAAAGTTGTACAAGATAGGAAAGGTGACCCTAGGCCTGGAGATGGATAAATATTGTCATGTGGGTTTTTTTAAAGAGAGATGAAAACAGATTTTTAAAATAATAGGCTGGTGAACCTGACTTCCAAATTCTTGAATAAATAATTAAAGGAAGTTTTGATCACTTTTGAGTGTTGGTCACTAAGAGCCAGAATAGGTATGTTAAGAACAGGTCATGCCAGCCAACCCTAGTTTTTTTTCTTTTAACAGACTTAAAGACTATTTTATCAGGTTGATCCCTAGATACATTAAATCTCATACATGAGAGGCATTTGGCTGCCTCTCATGATATCATCGTAGAAAAGATAAAAAGATGAAGTGTGAATGACTATAGGCCAATGTATGGTCAATGAAAGCCCAGTTTGGGGAGGATGTATTGGGGAAGGAGCAAGGAAAGAAACAAGCTTTTATTTAACTCCTACTGTATGTCAAGTGCTGAGCTGAGCACTTTTGAGGCATTATCTCATTTTATCTTCACTACAACCCTGGGAAGTAGGTGCTGTTATCATCCTCGCTTTACAGTTGAGGAAACTGAAGCAAGTAGAAGCTAAATGACTTGCCTTGAATCACACAGCTATTAAGTATCTGAAACTAGATTTGAACTTGTTTTCCTTCTGGACTCAGGATTTTATCCATTGCTCTACCTAGCTGCTAACTTATGGGGAGGTGGTGGTTAGTGAGCCTACTTCTGGAAGGATGGGATGTATAATGCAGAGACCGTGCCTCAGATTCAGAGCACGCACAAATATTTCTTTCATTATTTCTTGTCCACTTACTGTGTCATTCTGAAAAGTCTTTTAATTGGCCAGTGAACCAGAGTTGAATGTTCCAGTGGAGGAGTTCGATTTCTTTATTCTTTCCTGTTTGCCAGAAGACTTGAAAACTATTCTTTGAGCTCTCTTAGGTTGGGAGAAAGGGTGGGGACCTTTCCTCTTATCGGACTTTGTCTATGAATACCTCACATCTCAGGCAACCCTGTCCCTTAATTAGAGTCTTCTCCTGTTGATTATCTTCTGACTCTGATATCCTGTATATCTGTGATATACTCTGTATACTCTGAAGAGGAAATAAGTTTTTATCCTCCAAATAATGATGCTGTTGAGTCACAGGTGGTGTTAGGTAAAAAAGGTCATCCAAGAATCATCAGGAGAAGGATAAATAGGGGTCATTTGTGAGGCAGATATTTCTCAATCTGATAACAGAAAGGTCTGCCATCTTATCAGGGTAGGCATGCAAGATGTGAAATTTTGGTGAAAAGAACCTCCAGTACTTACCACAAAGGTTTGACTATTGCCCACCTTTGGCAAATTAATATGGGTACAAGTAATGTTGACCAGGGAATCATAAAAAATATTATTAATGACTATGAAGTCTTGTAGAAAAAATTATCAGCTTTATGGAGAAAAGATGTTATTTCCATCACTGTTGACCATCAATGGTAAGGGATTCAGAAGAGAAAAATGGGTCTATAAAGTGGGTAGCTAGGTAAGAAGAAGATATCTGATAATAATGCTTGAATTTCTGAACCAAAGCTTAAAATATAGGAACGACAGGTTCTTGGCCAAGGATGGAGAGTACCTGAAAAGGACTACTAAGAATATGTCTGCCTGGAACCTTTCAAATCTAATTGAAAGGGTTTTACATGTAAATGGATGTAGAGGGAGAAAACTTCTTAACTATATCAAGCATAGTAGATGCCATAAAGAGTAGTTATAGTGTAGGAAGAATAATAATATATGAAATAATCAGAAATTTATAGGTGACAAAATCTGAGGAAGGAGTCTGTTAAAAATCCACAGCCTTAGATATCTATACATAAATGCATGAAATTTGGCAAGAAAGTATGACTCATAAGATATTTTAGCACAAAAAGGAAAAGAAAAATTACCTTAGAAGCATCATTGAGACTTGGTGGAATGAATCCATTGTTTTCATTATGGCTCAGAAAGAATATGCATTATTCAAAAGAAAAGTAAAAGGTAAAAGAAGCAGCATACTAACATGACATTCATATAAGGAAATCCAGGCACAAAAGAAGGAAAGCATTGTGAAGTGCTTTTGACAGATAGTCAATGGAACCAAAAGAGAAGCAATATTGACACCAGAGAGTATCTAGGTATAGCGCCTAGGTAGAAAGCTGAAATAGATGAACATTGTTGAAAACAGATCACAAATCTATCACAGGGCATGGAATAGTTATGATGGGAGATCTAGACATCTGTCAGGGATCTTTCTCTGCCAAAAGCAGAGTGGCTAATAATTTCTTGGCTTGCTTTAAAATTTCAAATCCTTAAAAATATGAAAGAACCATCAAGGACAAATTCTATCTTGTGTCTGATTCTCACTATCATGGAAGAACTGGTTGTTTGATTGGAAATGATGAGTATCTTGAAGGGGAATGAAGACTACATATTTGAATTTGTGAGAGAGGCAAAGATATCCAGGCATAATTTATCATGCATTATGGCTTTTAGGGGATAAGATTTAAAAGTGTTTAGCTAAAGGAAAGGCAGTATCCCATGAATTGAAAACTCAGTAGTGAAAAATTGGCCCAAGACTAGTGAGAAGCTCTTAAGAATGAAATTCTGAAGACACAAAGATAAATCATTAGAAGATGAGGAGAAGTGGGATGCACAATTTGGAAGCATAAAGAAATTATCAATAAAGGTAGATTTTGTTTTTTAGAAAGCATAAGTAGAATAATTTGGAATTTATTGAATAAATAGGTCATAACATGAGTCTTTGTTGGTCCAAAGTTAAGAAGAATGTATACAGTACAATCTATACAGTAGAAGGTTATAAGGAATTGTTTTTGGTCTGTGCTGTTTAACATTTTAAAATCAATGACCTGGATAACGTTGAACACAGCACTCATCACAATGTTCAGATTATGTAATCATGGGAAGGATAGCTGACACACTGGATGAAGAGTGAGATGATTCAAAAATACCATATGTAAGAATATAGGACAGAATAAAATAAAATAAGTTTAATAGCAATAAGTTGTACTTAGGTTCAAAATATCTTCCTTGACGTCCAAGATCAAGTAGACATTCTTTTGTCTTTAAACATTTGGAAAGGTTTAGAGGGCTACAATTTCAAAATGAATCTATGATGTGATATGGCAGCCAAAAAAACTAATGAAATCTTAAGACTGAATTGAGGTTGAATAGAGGAGTGTACTCTATCTTGATTAGATTTAACTTGGAGTATTATGTTTAGTTTTGGCACCATATTTAAATAGGACATAATATCAAGGTAGTCAGCCAGGTGGCATGGTAGATAGTGTGCTATACTTGTGGTCTAAAAGATCTGAGTTCAAATTTGGCCTCAGACACTTATAATGAAAATTAATATTATGTGATGTCATTTGACAATTAATATTACTTTGTTACCCACCCCTTCCCCTATTTTATCAAAACCCCATATCTTAGCCTAGCTCAAAACGAGATTTCTAGAAGTCGGAAATAAGGGGTGATTGAAGAACGTGATCACTCTTAATCTCCCGGGGCATCTTCTCATTATCTAAAGTCTGCTCTCCACTTCTGTTTACCCCAAAAACATAGAAATAGCTAGGGCCAGGCCCTTTCCAGGGAACAATTCTCCCCTCCCAACTTTTCCTTATCAAAGTTAAAGATGATTTTGTCTCCAAATGGGAAGCCAAAGTGGGGAGGGTCTGAGTGAGATGGCTTTTGTTTTTCTAGACAAGATTTCTAGAGGCAGCTGGGTCTTATAAAACAATGAGCATTCTTTAAGTGTCAAAGATGGACATCATCAGACATACCTGAAGGCCAACTCACTTTCCTAAACTGCAGACTAATCCTATTACTTGAAGATTACCCCAAATTCCCAAAGAGGAGCAGTTTAGGTAACTCTTAACTCACCTCCTTTTTGAATGTCTACCAATTGGGATTATCTTAATTTTGACCCTTCTCCCCGCACTGGCCCTCTTAGGGAGAGATCATTGATTCAACTTCTTTATTACTCCTACTGTAACTAATAAATTGATCATGCTTGGGTCCTTGGCTTTTTGCTGAAGCACAAGTGAGTCCTGTTTCAATAACAACACATGACTCTGTTAATAAAATGATATCTTGCCCTGGAGAAAACTGTGTCTTACTGCATTTTTACTCGCTACACTCACTAACTCTGTGAACTTGGGTATGTTATTTGGTTCTTTCTCATCCTCAATATACTTAGCCATGAAATTGGGGTAGTAATAGTACTACCTCATTGGACTGTTATAAAGAGTATTGAGATAACATATGTAAAGTGTTTTGCAAACCTTAGAGTTCTCTAAAAATGCTAGTTCCTACTGTGCTTGTTACTGTTTTCACAATTTTATTATTACTATAAGACTGTGGCATATATTGTATGTAACATCTAACTTCTTTGTGTCTTGAATAGTGCCAGATACTATGACGGATACAGAAGTAGTAGAAAGCATGGTATTTATACCCTCAGGATGCTTACATCCTAGTTGGAGAGATGAGTAAAGTAGAAACAATACTTGAAAACTTGAAAAGGTTACAATTAAATATCCAGTTATGGGAATACAGACTAAATAATATAGGAGGACAGAGGAAAAGGAACTCAGGTTGGGTTGATCCAGTATTATTGTTCCTCCATGCTTTAATAAGGACCTGTGACCTTTTAAAGCTGGGCTTTCCTTCTGATAACACAGAAAAACGTTAAGTATGAAGAAGTACTTGAACAGATCTATGGATTATGGGTAGGAGGGAGAGGAACAGTGCCAAGGTGTTTCCGTGCCAAGTTTTTATTGGTTCTGCCCAAGAATGTATGATCTACATGTTCATTTCTAAGTGAGATTCAAACAAATAAGCACCTACAGCAAAATGTTTGCAAACTGAAATTATTGGACACACTGAGTGCCAGTAATTTCCTCCCTACTTCTCCATGCCATACCTCACAGTTATAGTTCATTTCATCCATAGTTAATGATGTTATCTGAATATTCTGTTTTAGAATCACTCTCAATGAATATCAACAATAAGAGCTGACCAAGCATGCTAATAGTTATCTATAATTATAGTAATTTCCCATGAGCTGTAACTTTTACCTCTGGAATTTTCATTGCTCAAATGAATGAGGTAGAATTACATAGTGATTGGACTCGTGTTTGATACCCTTCCTTCTGACTGAAAACTTTTGAGCAGGTAGGTAGGTAGTTAATTATACCTTGACTATATTGGCTGCTTTTGAAATATACTGTCTTTAATAATAACAATTACTGCTTAATACACATTTTATTTATACCATGCCAATACTTGGCAAGCTTACTGTATGTTTTGGCAAACACTACATGGTTTAACCTCTGGGATTTGTACCAAGCTAGAAAAAGTGAAATGAATTGCATCCTATCACATAGTGCTATAACAGCAGATTCCATAAATGTAAGAAATTTTTCTCTCAAGAGCTTTCTGAAATCCAGTTACAATAGGGTATGTAGAAATCGATATCATCTTCAAGGACAAGATGTCATAAGTTACAAGTTCCAGGCTCACGTTACTTGTGAAGACACTTCTTTTCATGGTGGGTAGACTTGTGACTAGGTAAGGTAGTGTGATATATTTGGGGGGCTGTCTTAAGGGGAAAACAATAAAGTCTGAATAATTTGCAAAATATCTTAATTGAAAATCATTTCAGAGCCAAGATGAAGGAATAAAGGCAGGGACGCACCTGAGCTCTTCCCCAAGCCCCTCCAAATACCTTTAAATAATGACTCTAGACAACTTTTGTGGCAGAAGTCACAAAAAGATGGAGTGCAACAATTTTTGCAGCCCAAGACAACTCAAAAGATTGGCAGGAAAGGTTTATTGCACCAGAGTGAGAGAA
Source organism: Potorous gilbertii (assembly GCA_028658325.1). NCBI lineage: Eukaryota > Metazoa > Chordata > Mammalia > Diprotodontia > Potoroidae > Potorous > Potorous gilbertii. Next base: position 1,021 of record JAQQSK010009434.1, on the reverse strand, counting down.
GACCACAGTCTAGTACAGGCTATGCCAGCACAGACTGGGCCAGTGAAGACCAGGCCAGAAGAGACCTGGTCCCAGAAAAGCAGGAGCAGACTTGAGGGTGACTGAATCAGTGGCAGCAGTAGTGGTTCCAGGCCTCTCAGCTCACAGATAGTAAGGAGGTCAGAGAAATTTACAGGGGTCACTTTGCTGGCCACAGGGGCAAGATTCTGTAGCATTGCTTGTATTTGGATCTGGGTTACATTACTGGGTCTTAGTCATAGTATGAGGAGGAACACTAGCACAGTTGAACTTGTGGTCACAGGGGAGCAGGAAGTTGTTGTTCCAAATTTGTTGCAGAGTTGAAAAGAGTGTTTCTGGTTACTCACACATCAGTGCACAGTACAGGAGATTAGTAAACACGACTTTCCCCAGATCGTACCATCTTGGAAGAGCCAAAAAGTTACAGATCCTCAGAATTACCTCTGAAAAAGAGGAGCTCAAAACCCTGAAGTTTGAGACAGTGCCTCCTTTACTTGAGAAGCAAAGCCCCACTTTAGCACAGAGTTAAAAGCCAAGAAACAGGCTAGCAAGTGAGCAAAACACAGAAAAAAATTCTGACCATAGAAAATTACTATGATGACAAGGAAGATAAAAACTCACACTCAGAAGAAGACAATAAAGCCAAAATTTCTACATCCAAAGCATCCAAGAAAAATATTAATTAGATTTCTTTTCTTTTATTAATTAATTTATTTAACTTTTTTACATTCATTTTCACAAAATTTTGGGTTCCAAATTCTCTCCCCATTTGTCCCCTCCCACACCCCAATAAACCAAGCATTCTAATTGCCCCTATCACCAACCTACCCTGTCTTCTTATCTCCTTCTCCCCCACTTTCCTGTATTGTAAAATAGGTTTTCATACCAAAATGAGTGTGCATTTTATTCCTTCTTTTGGTCGAATGTGATGAGAGTGAACTTCGTGTTTTTCTCTCAGCTCCCCTCTTTTTCCCTCCACTAAAACGTCTCCTGCCTGCCTCTT
>JAQQSK010009433.1:0-13087 GCA_028658325.1 Potorous gilbertii | reverse complement strand
GAGTTCTTTTTAGAGGGAATCCATGGGCTGTGGGTTCGGAGCTAGCAAATGTGAGTCTTTCTACTCCGCCATCTTGGCTCCGCCCCCGAGTTGAGTTTTTTTGCTCATCAGTGGAAGAGCTCCTTTACTCTACATTGTCTGATATATATTTACCTGCAAATACTCCCTCTGATTTCTGATTTGCTACTGATTTGGATAAACAGGTTTTCTTGATTAAATCCTATGTATATTCATTGTGGAAATAGTATTTAGTAGGAAACTGATCAAGTCTTGTGTATAAAACTTAAGGTCTTGCTTCCCCCCAAGTAATAAAACAGCTATCAGGAGTTAGCTTAAACCTGATCATATCCCCTAGTCTAATAATATTTAAGGGAACAGATAGATATAATCCTAGCCCAGTATTCTCTTTCCCTGAGGAGACCAGTGTGGTAACCTCCAAGCTTCTGCCTCCGCTCTTGGTAGGAATGAAAGTCTCCTTTGGAGAAGTGTAGGGGGAGAAGAGGCTAGAGATGTCTGTTTTGCCCCTCTTTGAAAACTCAACAATACTTGGTGGGGGGATAGCCCTCATAACATATGGACCCTTACCACCTTATGAAAATATTTTTGACTTCAAGGACCTCTTGAGATGGTATCAGAGACACCCCCACCCCGGGAATCCCTGGATTTTACTTTGAGAATTGCTAGTTTATGTATTGCTTCTTCTGTGGCACCTTCCTTGATTCTTCCCCACTACCAACCCCAATCCTATCAGTGCTTTCTCCCTCTTTAAATTGCCACCTCTTTACTTGCATAATGTATTTTTTCCAGTAGAAAAATTCTTTGAGAACAAAAATTTTTTGTTTTTTACTGTATCCTAGCACAATGTCCCACACAAAAATAGTGCTTAATAAATGTCAGTGGAATGGAACTGAATTTCTAGTTTTAATACGAATCAACAAATATATTAAACCCTTCCCAAACAAACAGTATAAAAGGCAGCAATTGGCAAAAAAGAAGTCTCTGTTATGAAAAAAAAAAAAAAGGAAAGAAAGAAGAAAGAAAGGAACATTGGGAGGGAGGGAAGGAGAGAAGAATGGAGAGACAGAGGAAGGGAAGAAAGGAGGAAGGGGAAAAGGGAATGGGGAGGAAGGAAAGTCATTCATTAAGTCACTATTAATTTCTATGTCCTAAACACTATGTTAAATACTTTACAAATGTTATCTCATTTGGTCATAACAATTCCAGGAAGGAGCTATTATTTTCCCCATATTACAGTTGAGGAAACTGAGGTAGACAGTTAAATGACTTGCCTGGGATCACACAGCCAATGAGTATCTGTGACTGCATTAGATCTCAGATCTTCCTGACTCCAGGCCCAGTGCTCCGATCATGGCATCACCTAACTACTAACAAGTAGGATGAGGTATTACAAGTAGCACTATATCATAAAAGTTAGAATATGATTACTACATAGAAGCAATCAAGCAGAATGCCATCAGAAATCCAAGGAACGCTGTGCCACTGGACATCATCACCACTTTTCCGTTCTGTCCCGGGGCATTAGAATCATGTTTCCCATGGATTCTATCTTGAGTGACTTCGTATTGATGTTTCAAAAGTTGGCCATTCAAGTTACTCCATAATATGGCCAAAACCTAGCTCTGAAGCTGTCTCATGCCCTCCCTCTTTTACAACCTCTACATTCTAGTTAAGGTGGACCACAAGCCACCTTGTCTTCATCTTTCCTCCTACCATCTGCATTTTTGTCCTGTTCCCTGTGTCTAGAATGGATGCCTTCACCCTCATCTCCCCCTACTGAAGTCCTTTCTTCTTTCAAGATCCAACTCTGGTGTCATCTCTTCCATAAAATTTTCTCTCATTTCCAGCTCCCCACCCAGAGTGATCTCTTAGTCCTTAAATTTACAGTTAAATCAGTCAACTTAGCCTCATAACTATTTATGTATGTGTCTTATCCTCTCTATTTGGTTGGAAACTATATGAGGACAGGGAATATATTTACTCCAGGGAAGGGAAACCAGTAGCCTCAAGGCCAAAGTGCCACACTTGAGCACCTAGAGGGCCACATGTGGCCTTGAGACTGCTGGTTCCCTACCCCTGTTAGGCCATAAGTGCTACTAAATTCTAAGTTCCACAGTACCATGTCTTGTCTCCCAACACCTAGCACCATGCTTTGCAGAGCAGACCAGATGAGAACAAGAAATGGAGATAAGCAGAGATGGGTCACCAGTAGGAAGCAGCCAAGAATGGATGCCCCACCTGGCTATAAAGCTTGGAAAAGAGTAATTGTCCAGCAGTGAACAGGCCCAGAAAGAGCAGTGTGATCATGTCACTGAGCGTACCAGTGTCTCTAGAGCTCCTTACACATGGTAACTCTTCCCGCTGATAATGTGTTTATTTGTGGAAGAGTCTGCCTCAGTTTCATAGAGAGAACTTTCTATTACTTTTTTTCTTAATTTGTTTTTTGTTTAACATGGGCAGCAAGCTGGTACAGTGAATAGAGTTCTGGGTCTGGAATCAGGAAGATTCATTTTATGACCCTGATCAAGTCATTTAATCCTGTTTGCCTCAATTTTCTCCTCTGTAAAATAAGTTGGAGAAGGAAATGGCAAATCACTCCAGTATCTTTGCTGAGAAAACCTTAAATGAGATTATGGAGAGTCAGAAATAAACAAAACGCTGAATTAAAATGGCTTTACTTTTAACTAAATGGGCCTTCTGATTTACTGAGGGAAAAAAAGGTAAAGTCATTGGTGGGGGCTCATGGGCTAGAGTGGAGGTGGGCCCATGGGGTAGAAATTTGAAGGGCCTTAGAGGTAAGGGGAGGTATCTCCAGTGTCACACATGAAATAGGAGGCCATCAATGGCATCTGTATAGAAATAGCATTTGCTATCTCTCAGGCAAGTCCCATGTGGAAATTTAGTTATTATTCCCCTAAGGTTAGTGACTCACTTCTTGATTAGCTCTTACATACCAATGAATCACAGATATTTTCTATTACTAACTGTAATAGTAAAGACCAGAGAGGCATAAAAAGTCAGGCAGAATGAAGAGGGAAGGAGGGGAAGTAGAACTAAATGCAAAGAGCATCCAGAATCTTTGCTCACTTCTAAGGGTGCCAGGCACGCCTGAGATGCCTCCCTGTGTGCAGGGAGCTCTCTGCTGTGCTATGCTAGAGCTGACAAATGTATCTGCCTTTTTTTGTCTTCAAGGCTATGATTCCCCTGCTACAGGTTTCTGCTTCATAGGTACCTGCTCATCCATTGGTCAATGAAGAAAGCAATGTACACACATTTATTGAATGCCTAAAGCATACTAGGCTCTTTGAGGAGGGAGGAAAGGGCACAAAGATGTCTAAGATATTTTTCTTGCTTCTCAGAAACTTATATGCTAGTTGGAGAGAAGCGTAAGAATTATGCACATGAAAAAAACTGATAGAAGGCACTATTTATATACTGAGTAAATGGTACCCAGACAATCATTCTAGGAATTTGGAGGAAAGAGAGATCACCAAGCCTGGGGTGGTCAGAGAAGATTTTTTGGGGAAGGTGGCCTTTGAGATGAGCCTCGAAGACTCAAGCATTTATTAAGCACCTACTAATTATCAAGCACTGTGCTGAATCCAGCCATATATGGATGAGTAGGATTAGGCTGGGCTGAGAGGAGCAGGACAGCACAAGCAGACTTGGATGAGAGGCTCATAAATTTAGAGTTTAATGGACCTCAGAAATCATCTAGTGTAGCCTCTCTTTCCCTAGAGAAGTTATGGCCTAGGCTTACAAAAGTAGCAACAAAAAAAAAGAAAGAAGGAAAGAAAGAAAGAAAGAAAGAAAGAAAGAAAGAAAGAAGGAAAAGAAAAGAAAAGGAAGTTTTTTAAAAAGTTAAAAAACTGAGGGTTTACACCCGGGGCCTCTCACTCTAAATTTGCCCCGTTTCTTATGATGTCCCAGTCTCATTCCAAAACCTCTAAGGGGAATCAGCATAAGGCATGCTCACAGACATCTCATTTACTTGATTATTTGAGAAATATCTGGATTGCTTTGAAATGCTTTGAATGACTCATCCTCATTAATAGTATGGCACAATTCTATACACCTAGACTTGTCTCAAGCTCCACACAGCAAAAGGCAGGTGCGGTCGGTACTTTTTTACTTCCTAGATTATTGCAACAGTCTCTTAATGGTTCTCTCTTCCTCAGCTCCTTCCTCATTTCACACCAGCCTCCATATTGCTGCCAAAGTCATTTTCCTTAAGTGCAGATCTGATCATGTCACCTCATCCATCCAAATAACTTCAATGAATTTCCATTGCCTTTAGTAGCAAATGTAAACTCCTCTGTTTAACTTTAAAAAGCTTTCAAATCCTGACTCCAACCTATCTTTCCAGTCTAATTGTGTGTAACTCCCCTTCCCACATTGTACAGTCCATTCAAATTGGCTTTATTTTCCTCATACATGACGTTCAATTTCCTGTCTCTATATCTCTGCAGTGGCTGTACCTCATGCCTGGAATGCACTCTCTCCTCACCTTCATTTCATTTCTCTTCCTACAAGTTGTGGAATGTTGTTGTCCAGTCATTTTTTGTTTTGTTTTTTCAGTCATGTGTGATATGACCCTATTTAGGCTTTTCTTGGCAAAGATACTGGAGTGCCTTTTCTTCTCTAGCTCATTTTACAGATCAGGTAACCAGGGCAAACAGGGAAGTATTTTGCCCAGGGTCAAAGCAAGGAAGCCTCCAAGCCAGATTTGAACTCAGAAAGATGTCTTCTTGACTCCAGGCCTGGTGCCACCTAGATGCCCCAAGACATAAGTCAAACCCTTCTCTGAGAAACCTTTTCCTGATGCCCACAACTGCTAATGTTCTTATATTTAACCACTTCGTATTTCTTTATATTTATTCCATGCATGCTTATATGTCTGTTGTCTTCTCCATTAGAATGTAAGCTTCTTCATAAGAAGGAATATTTTATTTAATGTATTTGTGTTCTTAGCACAATGCCAGCCACATAGTAGGCATTTTCTGATTGATTGATGAGTAATCTCAGCTCAATAAACTGTTGATGAATTCTAGTTGTGGTCTTCGTCTGGTGTGAGCCTCATGACTGAAAGGAGGTAAGTCCTCTATGACCCAAGCCACTTTTGTTTCATGTTTCCTTCCATATCCTCAGACATGTGCCTCTCCACATTCACCTGCCCTATTCAGACCTCCACTCCAGGGAGCGGTAGAAATGATTAAAAGGCCGGAGGGAATGCCTGAGGAGATTTAAAGATGTCAGCGCAAAAGTTAGTACCACAGCATCTGAAGGAGAGGGGAACAGAGGATGAAAGGTCCTTTTCAAGGAGACAGATAGAGAAATATGTCTCATGATGATGTCATCAGAAGGAGTGGGGTCAAGTCTAAACTTTCCAATGCTGTAGTCCCATTTAAAAGAATACACAAAACTATTTCAGGAGTCCTGTTTCCAAATGCTAATTTGGATTTTATTTATAATTGTGTATGTATATATAATTCAATGTAACAAGAATTTATTCTGGAGCTACTATGTGCTTGGTGCTGGCAATGAAAAGACAAAAACTGATCAGTCCTTCTCTTGAGGAGCTCACATTCTTGGGGTATGGTATATGGGGGGAGTATGAGACTAAATGTACATAGAAAATTGAATTCAAAATACTAATGAAACCGTTTCTGGAAGGAGGAGCCTAGCAGCTAGAGCTAGGCTCTATGGACCTTTTCTCAGAACAATGTTTTTAAGAAATTAAAGGAAATGTTCAATTTCAATTAGAAGTTAGTAAACAAAAAATTTTTAAGAGGTTAGTAAAAATAAAGATGGACTTTTCTTCCCCATTCAAGGCTGTGGACCCCCTGAAAAGGACTATGGACACCAGGCTAAGGAGCCCTGAGTCAATGAAATCTTGAAAGAGCTCTAGAGTTGAAATAGGACAACCTGAGTTCAATTCTGGCTTTGCTACTTGCTACCTTCGTGGCTTTGGAAAAGTCCCTTGACTAACCTGGGTCTCAGTTTCCTTGGCTGTAAAATAATGAGCTTGGATTTAATGGTCTCTAAGGTCTCTTCTTGCTCTAAACACCGTAATCCTACTTCAGCTTTATCGAGGCCACAACGTGCCTGACATACAGAATAGATGATTAAGGCAATTTCTTCAGATTCTGGGTTAGGAGAGCCACCATTACTGCTTGTCATCCCTGCTAAAGAGCAAGGAAAGGTGTATCCCAATTTACCCTGATGTGTTCTGCCCTGCTGCAGCATTGTTCAGAAGGTCAGAAAGGAGTAAGCAAGAAAAACATCTCCGGATGAGCCTTGGGTGCTTTGCACCTATTGTAGAATATCTTGGTATGGATGGATTTGGTGTTATGTGCAAGGAAGCCTGTGGTGTTTTTTGTTTTTGAGAGGCCACAGGGAGGAGCAGATGATGTAGTATAAAGAACATTGAATTTGGAGTCTGAGGATCTCAGTTTGAATCCTAGCTGAGCTGTTCACCAACTGTGTAGTTTTTAAATGTCATCTCCCCAATCTAGACCTCCATTTTCCCTACTTATAAAAGGTCATTAGCCTGGATGATCTCTAAGGATCCTTTGACCTCTATGTCTTGTCTCCTATCACAATTTTAATAACTCATTAAAAAAAGTACATTAAGATTTAGAAAGCAGTTTTCTTCCCAGTAATTCTGTAAAGTACTGTTTCCCCATTTTATAGATGAGGAAGCTGAAGGCATAAGAGAATTCAGCCTGTTTCCTCCCCTACTCTAATCCAAACTCATCAAGGGTGGTGACACTCATATTCAAACAGTCTGGAGACTGTTAAGACTGTTTCATTCCTTTATTTGTTCTTTCCCCAAATTTCTCTTCTACAAAATTCTACCATTAGTTATTTGCATGCAGAATTTTTCCTAGCTGTCTATACTGCCCTCCCCCACTCAAAACAAAGTCAAGTACAAGTCATGCCATTATTTTTCTCATGGCATGATCTTCTTCGGCTACGAAGGATGAGCACACACACAAACTTTAAGTACTCCCTCATAAAGGAACTCTTCCTGAATTCAAATCCAGTCTTAGATACTTACTAGCTGTGTGACCCTAGGCAAGTCACTTAACCCAACTGACCTCAGTTTCCTCATCTATAAAATGAGCTGGAGAAGGAAATGACAAATCACTCTCTCTTTGTCAAGAAAACCCCAAATGGGGTCATAAAGGATCAGACACAACTGAAAAATGACTGAAAAACAACATGAAAGAAACTGAATCCCAAAATTCTGAGAGTTGGAAGTCTGGCCATCTAGTATACCCCAAATGAATCCCCCTTACAACACATCTAACAAGTGGCCACCCAGCCTTTGTTTGAAAGGAGAGAAATCAGGAGTGGAAGAGATCCAGTTCAAAAGGTGCCAATTGTTGCATTTTTAATGTGAACATTTACACTTTGGAAACTGGCAAATACTACAAATAAAAGCTCCCTTTATAGTTTTGCTCATTGCTTAGACTTAAGAAAGTGATCAAGAAAATGTAAAAAATACAAATGAAGCTTAAAAGTTTGTCACAGGCACTTTTCTTTTCTTTCATCAGTCTGATTGCTAAACATTTACCAGCACACCCCTGGAAGGAACAGTTCTAATTGTTAAGAAGCTTTCCAGATACGAAGCCTTAGTCTGACTCTTGGTAATTTCTTTCATTAGTCCTGGTTCTTCCCTAAGGGGCCAAACAGAACAACTATAATTCCTTTTCCATAAAACAACCTTTCCGTTCACTGAAGGAGTCTTCTCCAGGTTAAATATGAGTCTTGGCTTTTGTCCTGCCACTGGACTTCGATGACTCTGGAGGAGATAGTGTGGCTGGTGACTTTTCCCAGCTCAACTTCACTTAAATCCAATTTAAACACAAGTCAAGACATTGCCCTCATGATGTAATTGGCCCCCTTTGACAACAAAGGACAAGCAAGAACAGTAACAAAAACCAGCTGATTTTCACACAGCATGAGCTCCAGTCATTTTGGTTGCCCTCCTCTGGACACTCATCAATGTCCCCTTTAAAATGTAGATCTTGGAAGTGAACAGTGTATCATTATAGTCTCTGATAACTTAATATGACTTTGTCAGATTGTTTTTCCCTTTGAGCGTCACAAGTCAGTTTGGGCATTCATCCAGTATGACTCATTAGCACGTATTCCACTCATTCTAACAGGCTTACTTTAGCAGACCTCCAGGTCATGCAGTCTCCTTCCCAGTCCAATTCAGACTGTGCCCACAAGGGAAGTAGTCCTCGCCTTGGGTACAGCAATGGACAGCTGTGGAAATGGGCGGTAAACTGGCCACCCTGAAATCCTTCCAGCACCCCTGTGGGTATCCTTTTCTCAGGGCCTGAGATCAGATCTGAGATTTCATTGGCACCGAGAACTCCATCTAGTAATGCAAATCTGCAGCTGTTTTGCAATTTAATCTTACAGAGGTGCCTGGGACACAGAGAGGTTGTGACTTGCCTGTATCCACATAATCAGAATGTGTCAAAGGCAAGACCTATACCCAGCTCTCTACCCATGACACCACCCAGACTCATGGGTAGCACATGTGTGCCCTTGGGGCACTCACACCACCTCACAGATTTCATAGTGGAACATCACCACTGGCTTTTGGCAGCAGAGGGGCTGTTGCCTATATCATTTTTTCTTAATGATTTATAATCGTCTTTTTAAAAAATCTTCAAAGCAATAACATTTATTTGCAATTACAAACCTTTCAAGAGATTATTATTTAGGAAACAAAAAACTTATGTACAATTTATTTTAAAGTGTTTGGTTATTTTAACAGGGTAATAACAAAATGACCTTGTTTGTATCACTTTCTGTTTTCTGCTGTGGATTGTTAAATGCTTTATTGACATTTCTTTGTTCTTCCCCTCCTTCCTTCCTTTCTTCTTTTCTTTTTTCTTCCTCCCTTCCTTTCATTCTTCCCTCCTCTTCTTTCCTTCTTTTCTTTCTTTCTCTCATTTTCTTTCTTCCTTCCTTTCTTTCTCTTTCTTTCTATCTTTCTCCCTTTTTCCTTTCTTTCTTTCTCTCTCTCTTTCTTTCATTCATTCTTTCTTTCCTTTTCATCCCTGACCCTTCCATTAACTCACTCCATTTCTTCAGTCACCTAATGATCAGAGTAGAAATCTTCAGCAAGGTTCAAAGCATCCCAAAATGTAGTCCCCATGGGCCCTTGTGGCCCCAGCAGTGCTGTCCTCCAGCCTCAGTTCCTGGATTTGAGAGGGTCTCTACGTATTCAGTAAAGGCATCAGCATCTGCAAGAAGCAGTGTGGAATAATGGAAAACTAACTGAATTTTTGAACTGGGACATCCAAATCTGCCACCAAGGTCACTGCATGACCTTAGGGAAATCACTTAACATTTATGAGTTATTAGCTATGACCTTGTCCAAAATAAGAGCACGGGGTTAGATGGCCTTTTGGATCTATTTCAGCTACAAACCATAATCCTATGAACTAAGGTTTCTCCAGGCCCCATAGCACGTAACCAGTTTGTGTCTTGGTCTAACTCCATCATTTGACCTGCTCCAATCACCATGATGACTTGTCTCAGGCATCTGTCACTTTGTCCACCATGATGATTGAATACTAACGGTACATGTGAACCAAATACACCCCAACTGCAAATTGTTGATACGACAGTAACCTGTAATTATATACATACATACATATGCATACAACCAATTTGTCAGTTATATATGAGGCATCCTTCACTAAAACCCTCTGATGCTTCATCCTGGCCTGGAAGTTACTATGGGTGAGCCTGCTAGGTGCCTTAGCACATAGGAAGTAAACAAGCATTTATTAAGTGTCTACTGCATGCTAGGCACTATGTTAAATGTTTTATAAATACTATCTCATTTAATCCTTTCAGCAGTCCTGTGAAGTAGGTGCTTTCATGTTGAAGTAATCAAGGCAGTAAGTTCAGTCATTTTGAGTGGAATCTTCATGACCCCGTTTGGGGTTTTCTTGGTAAAGATACGGGAATGGTTTGCCATTTCCTTCTCCAGCTGACAAGGCAACTGAGGCAAACAGGGTTAAGTGACTTGCCCAGGGTCACACAGGTGTCTGAGGTCATATTTGAATGCAGGTAGATCTTCCTGACTCCAGGTCTGGCACTACATCCACTTCCCCACCTAGCTGCCCTGAGACAGACAGAGGTTAATTGACTTGCCCAGAGTCACACAGTTAGTACATATCTGAGGCTGGAATTAAGTTAGGTCTATAGAGTTGTGGATCTGAAGTCCAGGATCCAACTTCAGACTCTCACTAGTTGTAAATCTCACCACAGGTAAGTCACTTAGCATCTCTCTGCCTCAGTTTCCTCATCTGTAGAGTGGGGACATTTATAGTACCTACATCTCCCAGGGCTGTCATGACAATAAAATGAAATAATATTAAAGTGCTAAATATAAATATATATACATACATATACGTACTATAGTATATATTTATATACTATATAATAAAAAATTAAAATGTTATATCAATGCTTGTTCTGGTTATTCAAGACTGTGTCAGCAAGCCCTTCCAAACCGGAAAGGCTTTTAATCTAGGACACTAACAAACTTTGTAACAAAGATGAATTGGGTTTAGAGCCAACCTTTTATGAGGGGGATCGTGAGTCACATTAGTAGCAAAATTGTCATTCATTTGTAGCACTGAAGTATCTATTGCCACCCTTTCTGGACAATGCCACTGTAATGTTTTGATGGCCTTAATATTCTGAGTCCTTTCCAGTCCCTCGGAGACCTCTCTCCAGTCACCCAGGAATTATCCTAAGGTCACAGAGGCTTGAAGATCGGGTTTTCTGGATGTCAAGTAGCTATGGATCATCTCAGGATCTAATCACAAGCTCAGTCCATTTTAGGACTACTGAGCTGGACCTCCAAGATCTTAGGGCTTTGGTTTTCTGATCTTTAAAATGAAGTTGGCAATATAAAACCCCTTCCAGTTCTAAAGCTCTTTTTACTTGCTGGCATTTAAGGATAAACTAGCAAGTGTATGCTTGTGGGGATGTGGTGGAGATGGGGAGAGCATTTGTAGGGGAGTTAAGGGACAGAGGAGATTGAGGGAAGTAGAGACGGAAGGGGGAGCTGCAAATGCTCATGGAATATAGATTATAAAATCAGAATTTCAATCAATGGTTCAAGAATCAAAAAGACAAGCTAGCATTTACCAGACAGCCTTTCTCTGTGGGGTCTCTGGGTAGCCTGGGGGCCCTGACCCAGGGCATCTTCTGTCTCTCTGTGTTTCTATCTGTCTCTCCCAGCATCTCTGTTTCTCTATATCTCTATATGTGTATGTCTTTCTCCATCTCTTCATCTCTCTCTCTCTCTCTCTCTCTCTCTCTCTCTCTCTCTCTCTCTCTCTCCCCTCCCTCTTCCCTTCATGTAATAATCCTAACTTTAATGCTGCATTGGTGCCATCATGTCAAGGCTGACAGCTGGCCATGGTGGAGAGAGAAGGGGTGTTGCGTATCCTTTCGTTCCCACCATTGTACTGCTTTCAGCCTTTCAGTGAGCTCAGCTCCAGTCCTTGTTTAATTAGTAGACTTTCTTGGGCTGCATTCTTTCAGCGGCATCTTCTTATCTCCTTTTCCCATTTGCTCTTCATATGTCCCTCCTGCACGCTTAAGGTCATTTGCTAAAGGATTAAAAAAAAATGCAACAGTGTGTATTGCTCTCTCTTGGGAAAATCACAGAATGGAACGGGAGAGCCGAAGAGACTGTCTGATCCAAACCCCTCGTTTTTACAGAGATAGAAACTGAGGCTCAGGGTCTCACAGTCTCAAGTGGGTAGTAAAAGTGAGTCACAATCTTAAAAAACAAATAGTTCAGACTAGTAGAAAGATCAGTGTACCAGATCTAAGAAAGCCTGAATTTTCTTTCTAACTCCACCTTTGACTGTGTTTTTGTACTATATCTTAATCTCTCTGCATCCCTATTTCTCTCCCTCTAAAATGGGGAGAATATCTGGCTGACCCCTCTCACCAGTGTTATAGGGAGAAAATGAAATACTAAACTGCCATAAAATGTTGGGTGATATTAATGTTCTAGTTATTATTAATATTCATAAGATTGCCACTAGTTAAAAACATAAACACACAAGGCTACTTGATTTGTAGATTTTTAAAAGGTTTGTATTATCATATTGAAAGGAAGTACTATGTTCCCTGGACCATCTCAGTATTAAGTCATGTTTTGGTAAAATATTAATATTCAGAGCTGTGTTGATTAGCTTCAGCCTAGTTGCTAAGCAACATGGTCTTTTGTCTGTAGCCTCTGCAGTGTTATTATTTTGGGGGGCGGATGGAGGTGGGGAGAAGAGAGAGGGGTCAGGGTACAAGGGAACTTAATACAGCTAGAAATGATTTTCCGTTTGTATCAACAATTACAAGACTGCTGTGGGATAGAGCCATACTTTAAAAATAATCTTTGTGAATTTAGGAAGAGCCTTTGGGTATACACAAAACATTCCGCAAAGCTTATTGCTTCCTGAAAACTTGTATATCGGGGACACGGTACGTGCCAGTGGCAGGGTAAGACAAAAGCCAAAGGCTGCAAGCTGAGAGCTGAGAAAGCCCTTTGAGAACATTTAGAAAACTCCTTTGTTTTACAAACAAGGAAACTGAGGCCCAGAGGGGGGAAATAATTACCCCAAGGATATACATGGCTAGTATGTAGATATAGTAAATAGAGCCCTGGATTTGGAGTTAGGAATTTCTAGGTTCAAATCCTTCCTCGGACACTTAATAGTTGTACGATCTGGGGCAAATCTCGTAACGTCTCTAGGCCTCAGTTTCTTCATCTATTGTTTGCATCCCCTTTCCTCCACTTCAGCAACAAGGTAAGCCATGATATGTCATCTTGTTCCAACAATTACCAGTGGTGATTATTGTGTGCTGGTCTCCTGCTTGGTTAGGCTTAACATGAGGAGGAAATGAGATACTTAAAGGTCATTCAATAGTTGACAAAAAGAGTTTACTTAGTCAAAGAGATGAGGTTATGGGTGCTGGGTGGGACCCCAAAATACAGACAGTCTGGGTCACGCTC
>JAQQSK010009431.1:0-13088 GCA_028658325.1 Potorous gilbertii | reverse complement strand
TTTTTCAGTAAGTTCTTGTGTTATTACAAAGTTCCAAGTCTACCAGAAAAAACTCTCGCACACTGTGGTCGTTGCTGAGCACAAAGTTTTCCTGGTTCTGCTCCTTTCGCTCAGCATCAGGTCATATAAGTCTTTCCAGGCCAGGGAAGCCAAATTTTGATGTAATTTTCCAAAAACCCTCACGACTAACAGTGTCAAACACCTTGGTCAGATCTACAAATGAATACACACCTCTGTCTTGCTCCTGGCTTTTCTCCTGGAATTGCTGAGTAGCAAACATCATATTGACTGTTCCTCAGCCCTTTCTGAAGCCACATTGGCTTTCAGATAAAGGACTGTCTTTCAGGTGAAGGGTGAGCCTATTAAGGAGGATTCTACAAAGAATTTTGCCAGCAATGACTAAGAGAGAGACACACACCCCCGTGATTGTCATAGGACGTTCTATTTCCTCTACTTTTATAGAAATGGACAATGGAAGCATCCTTGAATTCCTCGGGGATAACTTCCTCTTGCCATATAACCTGGAAAATTTCATTCAGTCTTTGTATGAGCTGGAATAGAATCAGAACCAGGTGCTTTGTCACATGAAAGGTGTCTAACGACCCTCAAAACTTCTTCATTCGGAAGTTCAACTAAGGAGGGATTGACTTCAACCTGAGGTAAAAGGTCAATGGCCTCAGCACTGATTGATGATGGTCTGCTGAGAACACTATGGAAGTGTTCAGTCCATCTCTGTAGGATCATATCTCTATCGCTAATCAATGTGGCTCCATCAGCACTGAATATGTGTGAAACACCATAGGTTTTTGGTCCATAAATAGCTTTCAGGGAGTCATAAAAGTGCTTTTAATTGTTAATATCAGCATAAAATTGAATTTCATCTGTCTTCTTACTTAGTCAGGAATTCTGTTTCACTCTAAGCTTTACTTGTACTTTGCTCTTGATGGAATTAAACGCTGTCATCTTAGAGGTGGATGAACTATCCTGTCGTTTTATCCTATGGAGTTCTCATTTATTCTTTATCAGTTTCTGAATTTCCCCATTATTTTCATCAAACCAGTCTTGATGTTTGTGAGTGTTCTGGCCCAGATGAGCAAATGCAGTATTCTACACCAAATCTCTGAAAACTCCCCACTCCTTTCCTGCTCCATTGTTGCCAACTATATGTTGGCTCAACTTTCCCTCGAGTTAGCAACATACTGTTCTCTCCCAGAGAAGTACTCTAATTTGTGGGCATTGATTCTTCTGGGAGTCATTTTGCCTTGGGAGCAGCACTTTTGATCAACGTGAATATTTAGCTTGGAAAGAATAAGTCTATGATTAGTCTAGCACTCTGCAGCTTACATTACCTTTGCCATTCTTGCATTTTATGTGTCTCTTCTCCTTACAATCACATAGTCTATTAGATGCTAATGTTTGCTGTGAGGGTGCATCCATGAAGTTTTATTGCATTCAGGTAAACAGAAGACAGTGTTCGTGATGAGGTCATACGAGGCACGAGTCTTTAGCAGTAAATGACCATTGCTGTTGCTATTTTGAACTCCTTTCCTCCCTAGGACTCCTTGCCAACTCTGAGAGTCTGAGCCTACTCTAGTGTTAAAGTCACCCAGAATAATAAGTTTGTCCTCTTTTGGCACATTTGACGATAAGCGTCTCTAGGTCTTCATAAGTTTTTTCTTTGATCTCATCAGGCTGTGTCATAGTTGGAGCATAGGCACTGATGATGGTAACATGACGTTTTTGTGTGAATGGCAATAACATTGTCATACGCCTGTCATTCACTCCTTTTAGCAGGCATACCAGCTTGCTAGTTAGATAACTTTTGATTGCAAAACCCACACCTGCTTCACGGCGCTCCCCTTCACTGTGCCCACTCCAGAAAAACGTGTATCCAGCTCCAACTTCAGTAAACTGGCTTCAGTTGCCAACCATGTTTCACTCAGGATGTGTTATCTATTGAGCTCTCTTGCAACAAGGACATTATTTCTTTCATGTCTACTGGATTTTGGGTTGTCTATAAAGATGCACACATTTCGTGTGGAATCATCTTTACAGATATTTTTGTACATTTTGTACATTTTTTGTGCTTCAATCGCATAGTGTGATTCCTCACCTACTGAGGTAATCAAATCAGGGTTGGATAAGTAGACAATATTCAGGGCACCTTTTCTAGACCCTTCCTCACACTGGGAGGTGAGCAGTGTGATCCTTAAAAGATTGCTGAGACACCTACGGGGCTGCCAAATCCCACTGCTGTTTCCAATAAGAATCGACCCTATGGCCTGGGCCACCTGTGTGCAGGGTTGTGACTGCAACTCCCAGTGTATCTGCACCTGCTGCTTCATCATTTGCCTCTTGATACAGGACTTTGAGGCATAATAGTAAAATGGTATGGGAAATGTGTTTTGATTCATGCATAAACTGAATTTAAGTGAGGCAGAGTTGCACGATATCATCAGCTTCAGTCTTTCGTTCAGAGTCATCATATTCCAGTGGCAGAACTGAGTCAAGATAGCTGGCTATGACTCAGGCTGCAGTGGATGACCTTGGCATCTTCAGTGCCAAATCAAGCTCTAAGTGCTCCACATTGCCAGCTTCAGCAGCCTTTGTGGCCCTTGGAAAAAATTGTCCTCATCCACCCATTCCACCAAAGGAAGTCTTTTCATGCTTGGGGTAGACACCCCCCTAATTCACATATGAGTTTGAGACACCTTGGTCACCCTCAACCTGGTTTTGCCTGTGAAAGCATTTACTGGGGTGAGGCCACCGCACGTGCTGCAGCTTCTTGGAGCCACAGGTGAGAATTGGGTAGAACCAATGAACATGAAAGGTGGAAAGAGTCTCCAAAATGACTCATCAGCCATTACACCAAGGAACTGATCCTCCATGAACACACTCTATACTTAAGGGACTGGGGAAAAAACAAAATTCCTAGAGAGAAAGAGTAATTAGCCACCAGATTCAAAATCAGAATAAATTGACAAGGAACGAATTGTTTACTGCTCTATTGAGATCAGGGGTGTATTTTGCAAGCAAAGATGGTATTCCAACTAATGAACTATGCAGAATGTACCAAGGAAAGGGACTTGATCCTAGTCAAAATAGGCAGTATGTAGGGGCAGTATGAACTGTCCCTACATATCCTCCTGAACTCCTGTATTCAAGTTTGTCACATCTTCAGGGAGAATAGGAAGTTGGCCAAGTCTCAGTCCAGATTAAAGAAATACATAGATGAAATTACTGACCCCATATCAATTTAACCACGTAGTAGAAACATGTATGAAATACTCCCTTATACACGGAAACCCTGATAAGTTTCATTATGGAACTCCCATCAACATCACAGGACTGGGAGGGTTTAAACTCTCGGTCAGACAAGTAAACCTAACAATTCAAGATGGACAATTACCTAAGAAAGAATATGCCATGGTAGTGGAACTTATTCCTGAATGCATCATTGGAGTAGATATAGTAAGAGATATGATTTTAAATTTACCTGAGGGGAGGTCAATTTGCAGTAAGGAAGATAGCAACTAATACAGTTTTAGTGAGTAAAATAAAAATTAACCCAATCACCTTACCTGAACCTTCTGAAATGATTAATTTAAAGCTATATTATGTGCCATATGGGCAAGTTGAGATTAGCAGTTCCATAAAGAAATATGTTGATAGAGGTGTTAGTCCTTACAGCCACACAATGGAATAATCTTGCCTGGCCAGCAAAAAAGTCAGATTGGACATGGAGGATGACAATGGATTATAGACAATTGAATAAGATCTCTCTTCCCTTGTATGCTGTTGTTACAGATGCCATTACATTAATAGAAAAGATACGAAATATGATGGGATTTGGTATGCAGATATTGATTTAGCCAATGATTTCTTTAGGGTCCTGGTAGATTCTAAACAATGGGATCAATTTGCTTTCATCTGTCAGGGCTGACAATATACTTTTACACACTTACCATATGGGTATGTGCATAGCTCCACCATTTGTCATAGGATTGTAGCTGAACATTTGGATGAATTAAAGTTACCTGGTGTACAGCTTACATACTACCATAGATGATATTATGATACAGGCAAAAACTGTAGAAGAAGTGGAGAAGAGCTCGAAAATTTTTATTGGGCATATGAAAAGCAAAGATTGAGATATTAACCCTACAAAGATTCAAGGGCCAGCTGAAGCTGCGAAGTGTTTGGGTATACAATGTAATATGGGGCTGTGAAAGATTCTCCCACCAGCCCGACAAAAGATTCAGCATTTTCCTATCCCTAACAATGAGAAAGGGGCCCAAAAGACTATAGGATTATTTGAATATGGGTGACAACACATACTATATCTAGGACAAATTTTGAAACCCTTGAATGGAATTACTAAGAAAAAGTATTGATTTTATTTGAGACTTTAGCAGAGTAAAGTTTTTGAAGAAGCAAAGACTGCTATACAATTGAACCTAGACTTAGGGCCTATGATAAAAGGCCCAGTGGAATTACAAGTGGCTGTGCAGTGTGCATATGCAAACTGGAATTTATGGCAAAAGAACAAAGTGGACACATACCCTTAGGATTTTGTTATAGGAATCTCCATTCATCTAGAGCCCAATGTACCCCTTTTGAAAAGCAGTTGTTAGCTGCATTTTGGACTTTGGTAGAACTGATTTTAGGTCATGATGCAATACTAAGATCTGGAATCTTGATTATGACCTGTGTTATAGTACCCCCTCTTATCATTGAATTGGAGATGCCCAGGAAGATAACATAATTAAACAGAAATTGTGTGTTCAAAATACATCTAAAACAAGCAAAAGTTGTGTTTCTTCTTTACATGAATCTATAGCAAACATAGATACTGAGGGAAAGGATACACCCTCTGAACTAAAGCAACAGTTGTTATACTCCATGGTAAAATGAAATGAGGGATATGATTGATTAACTGAAGACCAAAGAGGCATGCATAGTTTACTGATGGGACAGCAAAATATTTGGGCCACAAAAGATATTAGAAAGTGATAACCTATAATCCATGTACTAAGGGAACTTCAGAAAGTATTGGGACAGGTAGTCAGTGTAGGATAGTCAATATGCTAAATTTATGGCAGTACACCAAACTATAAAAACAGAGCATATGTTCACAGATTCATTGATGATAGCTAATGAATTAGCTACATGGATATCCATGTGCAAAAATAAAAATTGGGAAAGTCATGGCAAACAAGTCTGGGTTAAAGAATTAAGGGAAGACATATGGGAAATGTCTTTGCTTGTTTGTAAGTTTTTCATGTAAATGCCAATGTGGCCCTGTTTCTGGCAATTGTCTTTTTGTTTCTTTTTGGATTTTTGTCTTTTAAACTTGTTAGATTTGTTTCCTGTGACTTAGCATCCTCCACCTGGAGATGCCTGGTAGCATAAGCTGGATGTCACTCCCTATTCACAACAGTTATGTGTCATCTCTGGAAATGAAGTGGACCCAACTCCAGATACCAGCTAAAGAACTGATCTCTCTATTGGGACTGTTGGGGCAGAGAAAGCTCTAGGTCCAATTTCATCAGGAAGTAATTATGGAAGAAGAGACCTTCACCCCTTACTCCAAGATTTTAAGCTTCATTCATTTGAACGGGGAATGATGGGATGATTACGTTAAGACATTGATTTAAGTGCTCATTTTGTGTGATCCCTGTTATACTACTGCAAAATTCTACTGACACCAATTGCCTGAGTTAGTGTTTTATATGCTTATTTTCTGTTAGTCCTGTTACAATTCTGTTGATTCTCATTGCCCCACCAACCTATGTAATGAATATGAATTGTCTTGTAATAATAATTTAAATGGAAAGATCTTTGGACTTAAGAATGGCTCTGCCCCCTGGAATTTGATTTTCTGGTATCCAAATATGTGTTTTTTCTCTGCCTCGTAGAGAGAGAGTCTTTTATAGGTTGTATATATTGAGAGCCATGCTGGCATAATGATTGTCACCACTAGTGATGTGAATATTGCCTTGAAGTAACAAATGGGAAACCATGGCCAAGATAAAAGAACACTGAATCCGTATTAAGAGATCATATGATATCCTTAGTCCCACTAGAATAATTATCTGCGTCATGTTCAGTAAGTTACTTCACTTTTCAGGGCATGACCACTACTTAGGAATAAAAGAAAATTAATGGCAATTGGGGAGAATGGTATGTGTAGTACTCTTTTCTTGTAATTTACCAGTTCTGTATTGATACTGGATTTGTGCTTACTGTTAATGTAATTTTGCTTCTTATTGTTAAGACCTTTCTAATCCCTTAATAAGCCCATGTGCCATGCTTATGTCACATGCAAGCCTGAGTCACATGAGGCTAAATCAAATGGAACCGGAAGGAGTAGATCAGGAATAGTGGAATAAGAAGAGGAGGAGCTAGAGTAGAGCTGAGAGGAAATTGTTCAGAGTCTAGTCAGAGCTAGGAAGTATGCAGGCAAATAGGCTGCTGGCTAGCATGATTCAAAGTTTGTTTTTGATTTTGTTTGAAGGAGCCTGCTTGTGATTTGCTTGTTGGAGCTGGTTTGTGGAAGTCTAGCAGGTTGAGAATGGTGTTGTTCTTTGCATTGTTATTGTGTATTAATTTTTTTTTCTATGATGGATTTGGCTTCTGGTATCTGAATAAATGTTTTGATTTTGCCTTCCATGTGGGGAGTCTGTTGCATTTTTTAATTCAGAATTGCACAGCCATATTCATGGTCACCTTGGGCCCTGTGAATATTTCATTGGCACAATAAGTTCTTAACAAAAAGGAACTGTGAGGTATAAAATCATATCCTTTACTTAGCAAAGAAGCAATTACTAATCATATACATGTGCCAAGCTTAAAATCATATTTTTCCATAGATTTGTTTCCTTTTTGATTTTGTAGACTATATGGCTAATTTTTCATTTCTTTAAACATATTAGTATTTAACAAAATCTCCATTGTTACTCTGAAGGTATTTTTTTGTTCAGTGTGTTTTTTAAAAAGAAGTTTTAGTGTTATATTATTAAAAATAAGTAGATAGTATATTAGAGTTGACAAATACTTAAATCTATACTTTTTCTTTTCTGTAGTAACTAATAACCTATATTATCTTCTTTAGGTTTCAGAATCTGTCCTTGTAAGATATAGGCACAAATATTAACATATTATATATATACATATATACACATATATGTACATATATATGTACAGATACACATATATATGTATGTATTTAAATTCTCTAAGTCACTTGAGTCAAACATGCCTACTTTTCCTTAATCCCATGGAAAAAGTTTATCCATGTAGGGTTCATACATTACAGTATCAAAATTTGAAAACTGCAGTATTAAAGAATTAAATTAAACTACTTTCATTACTCATATTTTTTTTCCCACTGACATGGGCACAGCTTGTCATACCATATAGATAAATAGTATCTATCAGAGTTGCTGAGTATAAAATATTTTTAAAAGCTACTACTTTTTTCTTAGAGAAATAATATGTGCACATTGAAAAAAAAGGCTTTGAGTAAACTTTTCTCCCTGTTTGTTTACTCATTTAGTCTATATACCAACATCCTCACTCCCAATAACAATAACAAAGGAAAAAAACCTTGCAAAATGCTGAAGGAAGAGAAAACTGTGGGAAGAAGACTCTTTCAGTAATGTACCATTACTCTTTGACACACACAAGCACACAATATGCTATATATATATGTGTATATATGTATGCACACACATATGCACATATACACACATATGTACATGTGTATGTGTGTAAATGTATGTATCAGTAAGCACCCCAAAATACAAAAAAGGGGCCTGCTACCACAGGTTCTTAGATCAGCACTCGTAAAATGAAAGGCAACTTTTCAGGGGTTAACCATCATTTTACTTAAGCACATGCACATTCACCTAGTTCAAGGGTATCAGCACCCTGAACTTCAAAGAAAATACAGAGAAATCAAAGATCAGCTTACATTCCTTCTTCTGTGTGATCATCAACAAAGAGATTCAACTTTCTGGCCATAGTTACCAGAGAGGGAAGCACAGATAATCTGAATTTTCCAAACTGGGTGGCTCCTTAGAGGCTTCCCAGAGTGCTCCTCTGACCAAATAAACACTTCCCATAAGTAAGCTCCAAAGTTAAATCTTACCTCACAGTATTTACATGATTTTTTAGAGCCATAGGGCATCACAACCCTTGAGAACCAGTGCTTCATCAATAAAATGCTTGAGCTTTTCCACAAATCTTCGATATTCAAACTCCCCTTAATGGGCAGATCCATTAAAGGATGGCAAAGATTTTTATTCACATTAAAATAATTAACAACACAAGTACATACACTGTTTCTAGTTAAAAAAAACTCTTGTTTCTGTCTTTACCCCTAGTGAAGACTCTTGATTGCTAAAGACAAGATTCAATCAGAGGCACTTGATTATACTAAAACAAAAATGGCAAAAGATCCTATTTTGTCATTGGTTTTGTAACTAAGATGAGTTTTATATCCAGTTCTGTGTTGTCAACTCCATTCATGTACTGGGCATATGTAATATCAAGTCCATGGATGGGAAACATGCAACCTGTAGGTCATATGTAGCCTTCTCGGCCATTGGGTGTGACCTTTTCACTCTGTCCAAGTTTTATATAACAAATCATTTTATTAAGGGGATTTTTTTCTGTGGGGTATTATGTGAAATTTAATCATAGGGCTGCACTTGAGGACCTAGAGGGCCACATATGACCTGGAGACTGCAGGTTCTTCACTCCTGGATAGCCAATGCTCAGGCATCCTAATCTATCCTCTCATCCATGGCACCCCATGGCAAGTCCTCACAAAGCACATTCAACAGGAAACCTCCAGTGAAGCAAATATTGACACTGAGTCCCTTATTCCTTGGTTAATTTCAGAGTGTATGTTGTGAATGATTTTTTGTTCTGATAATGAGAAGGAAAATATCCTTGAAACCATCTATGACTAGGTCCATTTCACCTTCAGTCTCAGAAAAGCATATATTGCAATGAAGAAACTTGAGTGTAACTTGTTATTTTTCTTCATGGAATGTGGTATCAAAATAGATTTTGTTTGCTCTGTTTACTATAGTGTATACCTTTTTATTCTTTCTTCCTCATATATCATTGTTCATATTATCGTTGTAACATTTTATATATGTTATCTTGCTGAATCTCTAGTAAAAATCTCTATTACCTTAAGTCAGAAGGAAAGAAAGGCATGACAAGGCATGGCAAGGTAAGGGGATGTAAGTTAATGCAACATAAAGAAAGAAAGGGCAGGAAAAGAAAGAATGAAATGATAGGAAAGAAAAGAAGAGGAAAGGAAGGGAAAATTAGGGAAAGGAAAGAAAGGGAAGAGAAGGCAAGGAAAGTCAAGGCAAGGCAAAGCAAGCAAGGAAAAATATGCAGAAGGAAGTCAAGATAACAATGTTATATAGCTAATTCCATTAATGACACAGATTAGAAATACATGTGATCTTGTTTTTCTTAATATCAGTGAATTTGAGTTCATTTCATCTCAAGTCAAGTAGACTAAAATGAACTGCACCAAATTGGATGAAATATACTTCTAAGGTACACACAAGAGATTGCATTACCACTTGTATAGTTTTAAGGGTATTATGGATTAATCATTCTAAAATGGTGACTCAGTGGATATAACAATGGGCCTGGAGTCAGAAAAACCTGAGTTCAAATCCACCCTCAAACATGCATGTGTTTTCTATGTGACTCTTGGAAAGTCACTTAATCTCTATTTGTTAGAGTTTCCTCAATTATAAAAGGAGAATCATATCAATAGGTAACATCTCTGTGGCTATTGTTTATTTCTCTTTTAGTGTATTTTTTAAAAAAGTTTTAATACTATACTATAAAAAATAATTATTGAGTCATTATATTCATGTCTGATTCTCTGTGACTCTATTTGGGGTTTATTTGGCAAAAATACTGTAGCGGTTTGCTATTTCTTTCTCCAGGTCATTTCACAGATGAAGAAACTAAGGCAAACAAGGTTAAATGACTTGCCCAGGATGCCATAGCTAGGAACTGGGACTGGATTTCAACTCAGGTCTACCTGATTTCACTTAGCATCCCTATAAAAATAGTAGATGATATTCTGTTATAATTAGTAGATATTTAAAATTTGTCCTTTTCCAATATAAGGCCTTTTCATTTTCTGTGGTAATTTCTATCTATAATTTCTTTGGTTTTAGGAGCCTTTGCTTGCAAGATCCAACCACAAAGGTTGTTACAACAAATAAACAAACAAATAAATAAAATGTATTTTAAAAGTCCTGGATGCACTTAATTTTTTTAAAAAAATGCTTTTTTTCTTCTCCAACTCAAGAAAGAAGGCAACTGTGTGGATCAACTAAGATATCTACGTGATATATACACTAGTGCCCGGATATAATAGATACTTAAAAGTGATTATTCCTATTCATCATGTAACAGGTAAACTTCTTTGTATATGTGGAGGGTGTATTCAAGACATCAAAATATTGAAATCTAAACAATCTAAAATATGAAAAATTACAAAAATTACAAAACAAAAATCAGCAATTTTACGTTTTTGTATTATTTTTATGTACAAAGATAAAATGATTTAAGTATAATGCCACTTAGGGGCAAGGGCTAGTCAATTTTATTAATGCAAGTATCTTGTGGCTATCTGATTTATTTACATGCATGTCTTATCAAGATTACTTTATTTGGACCAGGAAGAGAAAAATGAAATGTGTGCCTACTTGTCTTTTTACCAGATCATATTCTACTAGGGATGTATATTATACCATGCTAAGGAAATAATGTGGCATAGATTTTGTTGGATTAGCATTAGGATCCGTATGTAATACAAAACACTGTGTTGTAATTTTCTATTCACATATGTAATATTTTGATAGGTAAAATCAGAAACTGCAGTATTATGTGGCCACTTACGAAAAAGCTTTTGAAATACATGAATATCATTGTCATTTTTTGTCTAGGAATATTTGGCAGTTTGGACTCAAGGTGCACTTACATTTTCATCAAAGTAATCCCATGATTTTCATAGCTGTATTTAACTTTGTTTTTCATGCTCAACATTATTAGTTAAATATCAAAAATGATAAATTATGCAAGGCACAGTTACTCTGTACTTCTTTAGAAATAAGAATTTTTTATTGATCAGTTAAAATGCTATAATATTAGAAAATAGTTCTGTAAGGTTCTCTTTCTTTCCTAAATAACATTACTATGAAATTCAAATATATGTTATTGTTGAATCATTTTAGTCATGTGCAACCTTTTGTGACCTATTTGTTTTGGCAATGGCACTGTACTGATGTGCCATTTCCTACTCCAGCTCATTTTACAGATGAGGAAACTGAGTGCAACGAGTTAAGTGACTTTTCCAGGATCACACAACTACTAGTGCCTGGGGATTTGAACTCAGGTGATGACCTGACCTTCCATTCACTATACTATTTAGCTGCCCCTCAATACCTAACATTACTTAAATATCTAAATTAAAACCATTCTTACATTATATATTTCCGTGGACTTCTGAAACACAGAATTAACATGTGTTGTGTGGTTGGAAGTAAGAAACTGCAGAGAATGCTACTTGTTTTTCTTTTCTAAAGACTATAAATAGTACTTTATTTTTAAATACTATATTAAGAGAGTTTTCAACATTAATTTTTAATAAAATTTTGCAATCCAAATTTTCTTCCTCCATCCCCTCTCTCTTCCCTTCCTTAAACCCTCCACAAGATGGCAAGCAATCGGAACTAGGTTATACGTGTGCAACCAAGTTAAACATACCTATATAAAGTCATGTCAGAAAAGAAGAATCAGAACAAAGGTAAATGATACTTATTTTTCAAACAATATATATGAAAACTTTTGACCATCAGCGATTTTACTTGTTTTTGGAGGAATACACATTGCATTATTTATCTCTGTATAGACAATGACTACTTACATCATATCTTTAATAGTCTTTCTGACTGTAATGGAGATAAACAACACTATTTAGACCTTCACTTAAATATAGAGCTTATTACCACAAAAAAAAGCTGCAAAAGCAGAAATACAGAAAGAGATATCCATATAGACCTATCTATTGAAGTGAATATCAATTTCCTATTCTTTTTAAGGACAGTGGAAGGAAAGTTGAATCATATAGATTTTAGACACCCTCAATTTTAATGCCACTCTTCATACTGTGATGTTGATCTAGCTCATATTCCAATACTGTTCATAAATATTTGTTAGGAGACAATCATTATAATACTTGCCACTGACGCTAACAGTCTTTGTTAAACAAGTGGAAGAATTCTACAAGAAAAGGGATTAGACTCAAAACAATATCCTGCAATTTCACATCAAAGACGGGAAAAGAGAAGAATGATGAAGTCCTTATGGGATAGCGTGGTTCAAAAGGAAGGACATTGCTGGCAGAGCCAAGATGGCGGAGTAGAAAGACTCACCTATGCTAGGTCTGAACCCACAGCCCATAGATTTCCTGTAAAAAGAACTCCTGACAAATTCTGGAACAGTGGAAGCCGCGCAGCAACATAGTGAAGGAGATTTCCGCTGCAGAGAGCCCTGAAAAACCGACCGTAAAGGTACCCTGGACCAGAGCGGAGCCCTGCCCTGCGGAGCACTCTCCTCCCCCCGCCCCAGCCACCCGGCACTGAGAGGTGTGAGCAGACCCAAGCAGGCGTCAGGGACCTGAATCTCCGGGCGGCCATGAAGGGCCCTCCACCCACAGACGCACAGGTCAGTAAGAGAGATGGGCTGAGAGGGGAGCAGGGTATCTCCGGGACTCGGACCCCCTGGGAGGCCGCCACTGCGGCAGAGGTAGCTACAGGCAGAACAGGCTGGAGCTCGACCATGGAGGAGCTCAAAAAGGATTTTGAAAATCAAGTCAGACAGGTGGAGGAAAAACTGGGAAAAGAAATGAGAGAGATGCAAGAAAAGCATGAAAAACGGGTCAATACCTTAATAAAGGAGGCCCAAAAAAATGCTGAAGAAAATAGCACCTTGAAAAATAGGCTAACTCAATTGGCAAAAGAGGTTCAAAAAGCCAA
>JAQQSK010009430.1:0-13088 GCA_028658325.1 Potorous gilbertii | reverse complement strand
TTCTAATTTTGAGAGAACTATTTTCTTCAGTGAGCTTTTGACCCTCTTTTTCCATTTGGTTAATTCTGCTTTTGAAAGCATTCTTCTCCTCATTGGCTTTTTGACCCTCTTTTGCCAATTGAGTTAGCCTATTTTTAAAGGTGTTGTTTTCTTCAGTATTTTTTGGGTGGTCTCCTTTATCAAGGTAATGACCCATTTTTCATGCTTTTCTTGCATCTCTCTCATTTCTTTTCCCGGTTTTTCTTTCACCTGTCTAACTTGATTTTCAAAATCCTTTTTGAGCTCTTCCATGGCCTGAGCCCATTGGATATCTATTTCACATGTTTGGGATACAGAGGCCTTAACACTTATGTCTTTCTCTCATGGTAAGCATTGGTCTTCCTCATCAGAAAGGAAGGGCAGAAACATCGGGTCACCAAGAAAGTAACCTTCTATGGTCTTATTTTTTTTTCCCTTTTCTGGGCATTTTCCCAGTCAGTTACTTGACTTCTGAGATTCCTCTCCACCCCCGCCTCAATTGTCGAGCCAGTGCTTGGGGTCTGAGATTCAAATGCTGCTACACAGCCTCAGGGCTTTCAGCAGATGGACAGCTGCTATTCAGGGTAAGATTAAATTCAGGTTCTCAGGTGGGGGCAGGGCTGCCTCCCAGGCTCAGTTTCCTCAAGAGGTTTATGTGGAGACCTTCAGTAATGGAACTGCTTCCCCCACTTCTGCTTCCTGAGGGGGCCTGAGTTATAGAGACACCCCACTCCCTTCTCAGCCAGTCCAGAAGGCTCTCTCACTGACCTGTAATGCCTGTAGGTTGAGGGACCTTCTTGGTTGCTGGAGATTCCGTCCCTGAAGCGTGCTCAGATCTACTTCTCTTGGGGCCACACGGCCAGGGCAGGGCTGGGCTCTGCTCTGGGTCTGGTGTGTGATGGACCTTTTGGGTAGGTTTTTCAAGGCTCTCTGGAAGAGAAATCTCCTCCACTCCGTTGCTGTGCAGCTTCCACTGCTCCAGAATTTGTTCGGAGTTCCTTTTAACAGGTAATTTATGGGCTGTGGGTTCGGAAGTAGCATATGTGAATCTTTCTACTCGGCCATCTTGGCTCCCTTGTTGCTGCTACTGGTATTCTTCCAATCTCGGAATATGCTCTCCTTTTACCTGAGTGAGAGGGACCTTTTTTGCCAATCTTCCAAGTTTCTTGGGCTAAAATATAATTTTGCCCCATCTTTTTGCTTGTTGTGCTGTTACTGGATTTATTATTTTATGGTTGTTGGGATGTAAACATGGGAGAGTTTTATCAGCCTGCTGTTTACACTGCCATCTTGGCATCCTGAAGTGATGTCTCTGCAGAAATTATTAAGTGCAAATTTCTAAGATTATTTCAAGTTTGAAATAGCCTCCACTCTGGAGTAGTCAAAGTTTTGTCATCATCATCATCATCATCATCATAACGTATCCTCCACATTAGTGGTGAAGTAAGAGTGGGGATTTTTTGTCTGTTTTGGAAAAATAGCCCGTTATTCTAGTTATACAATAGGAAGAAATTTAGGGAAGAAAAAGTTTTAAGGAGGATAAAATGCTTTAAGAAGTCAAGTAGGCATTTTTCTTTAAAAATTGTTTTATGTAATGTAGCAGAAAACCTAGAAGTTGATTTCTCAAGTAGGGACTTTTTCTAAATAAATTTAAATGAACAAAAGAAAAGGAGGGGATTTTTTGATAAATTGTGCTTCTTAAAATATATGTATATGAGTGTATTTGCATTATGAATGTGAATGTGTGTGTATGTGTGTGTGTGTGTGTGTGTATGTAGTGTGCTTTAATCGATGTGGCAAATTAGACTGAAGCAATTCAACATTGCTACTAAATTGCATTTCACTACTGATTAAGTTATAAAAACATTAACACAAACAGCAACCAGAAGAACTGATCTGAAGCTAATAGGAGGACACCAGGCACAGGATTGTCACAAGTTGTATACTTAATAGAGGAGATAGATAAGATAATTAAATTCAAAGTCTCCTAGAGAAAACTTAGGAGAAGTCCAGGCATGTTTTAATGTTATGTTATATATTGCTACATATTCCATATCTGTCTGTTTTGTGAATGATAGAACCATGTTGAGTAGTACTGACTTTGTTGCTTTTTTTCTTGCTATTTAATAAACTAGGTAGGAAGGGAGGAAGATTGTGAAAAGTAAAAGTTTTTAGAAAAGACAAGTCTCTTTTCTCTCTCTTTCTACTGACCACATTAAAGACTGAAGAGAGGAAAGACAGGTAAAAAGAAAAGAAATATAACATTTTGATACTAAATGTTGTTGTTCTCTACTGGAAAATTCAAATTACGATTTGAAAATTTTTATGAAGTATTTCGATGAGCTTTTAAGGTAGAAGCAAATTTTGTAAACTTCAATGGAAACAAAATTTTACAAATCAGTCATTCCATAAAAGAAACATAAAAAGTGACTAGACATTGATTTTAATGCTGCAGTTTGAATTTTAAGACCTTCTTTATTAATCATAGATTCTGTTCAGAAAAGATTCAGTGAAGTGAAAATTCAGTAGAATTCGGAGAAGAATTAAAATAGGAAAAAACCTTAGGAAATAGTATAGGAGAAAATTAGTAAAAAAAAAAAAAAATCCTCTGACTTTAAATAATCCCATAACTGAGAATTTGAAAATAAATACATTGGAGGGGAGGCGCCAAGATGGCGGAGTAGAAAGACTCACAAATGCTAGCTCCGAACCCACAGCCCATGAATTTCCTCTAAAAAGAACTCCCAACAAATTCTGGAGCAGTGGAAGCTGCACACCAACACAGCGAAGGAGATTTCAGTTACAGAGAGCCCTGAAAAACTGATCTCAAAGGTCTGTCATGCACTGGATGGTAGTGGAGCCCATCCCTTCCCTGGCCGCACAACACAGGAAAGAACTGATCTGAGCAGGTTTCAGGGACGGAATCTCCAGCAGCTGCAAAGATCCCTCCACCCACAGATGCACAGGTCAGTGAGAGAGACGTCTGGACAGGCTGAGAGGGCAGCGGGTTATCTCCATAACTCACACCCCCTTGGGAGGCAGCGGCAGAGGCAGCAGTGGCCAAAGGCTCCCAGAGCAGGCAGGAGCTTGGCAAGAGCTCAGGTCCATTACAGAAGGTTTCTGCATAAAGCCCTTCAAGGAACTGAGTCTGGGAGGTGGCCCTGCCCCAACCTGAGCACCAGAATTTACTAAAAGCTCTGAGGCTGGGGAGCAGCATTTGAATCTCAGACTCCAAGCACAAAATGGGCAGATCTAGGCAGGGGTGGAGAGAAATCTCTGAAGTCAAGTAACTGGTTGGGAAAATGCCCAGAAAAGTGGAAAAAAATGAGACCATAGAAGGTTACTTTCTTGGTGACCTGATGTTTTGCCCTTCCTTTCTGACGAGGAAAAACAATGCTTACCATCAGTTAAAGACATAGAAGTCAAGGCCTCTGTATCCCAAACATCTGAAATAGATATCTAATGGACTCATGCCATGGAAGAGCTCAAAAAGGATTTTGAAAATCAAGTTAGACAGGTGGAGGAAAAACTGGGAAGAGAAATGAGAGAAATTCAAGAAAAGCATGAAAAACGGGTCAATACCTTGATAAAGGAGACCCAAAAAAATACTGAAGAAAATAACACTTTGAAAAATAAGCTAACTCAATTGGCAAAAGAGGTCCAAAAAGCCAATGAGGAGAAGAATGCTTTCAAAAGCAGAATTAGCCAAGTGAAAAAAAGAGGTGCAAAAGCTCACTGAAGAAAATAGTTCTATCAAAATTAGAATGGAACAGATGGAGGCTAATGACTTTCTGAGAAACCAAGAAATCACAAAACAAAACCAAAAGAATGACAAAATGGAAGAGAATGTGAAATATCTCATTGGAAAAACAACTGACCTGGAAAATAGATCTAGGAGAGACAATTTAAAAACTATGGGACTACCTGAAGGCCATGATCAAAAAAAGAGCCTAGACATGAAATTATCATGGAAAACTGCCTTGATATTTGAGAACCAGAAGGCAAAATAAGTATTCAAGGAATCCACTGATCACTGCCTGAAAGAGATCCAAAAAGAGAAACTCTTAGGAACATTGTGGCCAAATTCCAGAGTTCCCAGGTCAAGGAGAAAATATTGCAAGCAGCTAGAAAGAAACAATTCCAGTATTGTGGAAATACAATCAGGATAACACAAGATCTAGCAGCTTCTACATTAAGGGATTGAAGGGAATGGA
This sequence comes from Potorous gilbertii, assembly GCA_028658325.1. Taxonomy (NCBI): domain Eukaryota; kingdom Metazoa; phylum Chordata; class Mammalia; order Diprotodontia; family Potoroidae; genus Potorous; species Potorous gilbertii. Next base: position 8,856 of record JAQQSK010009430.1, on the reverse strand, counting down.
ATAAGATTTTCCAGAAGTCAAAGGAACTAGGTCTAAAACCAAGAATTACCTACCTAGCAAAACTGAATATAATACTTCAGTGAAAAATATTGTCTTTCAATGAAATAGAGGACTCTCAGGTATTCTTGATGAAAAGACCAGAGTTGAAAAGAAAATTTGACTTTCAAACACAAGAATGAGAAGAAGCATGAAAAAGTGAACAGCAAAGGGGAGTCATAAGGGACTTATCAAAGTTGATCTGTTTCCCATGTGTTCCCACATGGAAAGACAATATTTGTAACTCCTGAAACTTTTCAGTATCTGGGTAGTTGGTGGGATTACACATACACATACACACATGCTCACACACACAGAGACAGAGAGCAAAGAGTGAATTGAACAGGATGGGATCATATCTTAAAAGAAATCAAGGTAAACGGTGAGAGAGAAATGTGGTGAGAGGAGAGGGGGTGAAATGGAATGGAGTAAATTATCTCTCATAGAAGAGGCAAGCAGGAGACTTTTTAGTGGAGGGAAAAGGAGGAGAGCTGAGAAAAAAAATCATGAAGTTTACTCTCATCACATTAGACTAAAGGAAGGAATAAAATGCACACTCATTTTGGTATGAAAACCTATGTTGCAATACAGGAAAGTGGGAGAGAAGGAGATAAACAGAATGAGGGGGATGATGGAAGGGAGGGCAATGGGAGGAGGGAGCAATTTGAAGTCAACAGTCATGGGGAGGGACAGGATCAAAAGAGAGAACAGAAACAATGAGGGGCAGGATAGGATGGAGGGAAATATAGTTAGTCTTACACAACACGACTATTATGGAAGTCATTTGCAAAACTACACAGATATGGCCTATTTTTAATTGTCTGCCTTCCCAAAGTGAATGGGTGGGGAGGGAGGGATGGGGAGAAGTTGGAGCTCAAAGTTTTAGGAACAACTGGTGAGTATTGTTCTTGCTACTAGGAAATAAGCAATGCAGGTAATGGGGAATAGAATGTTATCTGGCCCTACAGAACAAAAGAGATGATGGGGACTAGAGAAGGGAGGGATGATAAAAAAGAGGGCAGATTGGTGATAGGGGAAATTAGAATGCTCAGTGTATTGGAGTGGGGGGTAGGGACAAATGGGGAGAAAATTTGGAACCCAAATTTTTGTGAAAATGAATGTAAAAAGTGAAATAAATAAATTTATGTTAAAAAAAGAAAATAAACACATTGGCTAAGTCCTAAGGAGCTTCAGTTAGTCAGTTTCTTATTCGGAAGTTCTGGAGTATCACTCCATGACATTGGTTTTAACTTTACTGTAAATTAAATCAACTTTATTGTTATACTTAAAAATTGTATTTAAAGTTGCCACAAAATTATTGCATGAAGGAAGTATGAATTTTTATTATTAGAAGACAGAATGGTAAAGTTTTGGACCACCTTCAGATTTCAAAATAATACAGGCAAGTAGAGTTGGTGGCTTATTCTAACAACCTGAAGACATAAAGCAAACCCTAATTGAGACTGCCACAATGAAGGTGAATCCCAAAATGCTAAAAGCTTTTAAGGGGAATTAGGAAGTAACTGAAAGTAAGTGATACTTAATTGTACTACTGTAGTTTACATACATTGTTCAGGTAAATTAGAAACACAGTGATACTTATTGGGGTGGCTGGCAAAGATTAAACTTTAATCTCATCAAAATTGCTTAGAGAAATGGCATACACAGTCATTTGGATATAGAGATGTATTATACCATATAAGGAACTAGAAAGGAATGGGTGGGATAGAAGGGGGAGGGTAGACTGATATAAGGAAGAGTATATTGGGGAAGGTGGTGATCAGAAGTAAAAGAGTTGTGAAGTGGGAAAGGGTAGGGAGTGAGAGAGGGGAATAAGCAAGAAAAAATGACATGGAGGAAAATATACATTTAGGTATCATAATTACAAATGTCAATGGCATCACTAATCCACTTAAGTGGATAGAAGAATGGATTAAAAAACAGAATCCTACAATATATTGTTTACAAGAAATACATTCAAAGCAGGGAGATACATGAAGGGTAAAGGTAAGGGGCTGTAACAGAATCTATTATGCTTTAGCTGAAGCAAAGAAAGCAGGGGTAGCAATCATTATCTCAGACAAAACTAAAGTAAAAATATATCAAGTTAAAAGATATAAAGCAGGAAGCAACATCTTGCTGAAAGATAAAATATACAATGAGCAATATGAATACCAAATGTATATACACCAAATGATACAGCATCTAAATTTTTTAAGGAGAAGCTAAATGAGTTACAGAAAGAAATTTATAATAAAACTATACTAGAAGGGACTCTCAAGTTTCCCCTCTCAGTACGTGTAAATCTGATGAAAAAATTAAAAAACAGAAGCTAAAGAGGTGAATAAAATTCTGGAAAATTTAGATATGATAGATCTCTGGAGAAAACAGAATGGGAATAGATAGGAACATACATTTTTCTCAGCAGTAACTATAGAAAAATTGACCATGTATTAGGACATAAAAACCTCACAAGTAAATTCAGAAAAGCAGAAATATTGAACACATCCTTTTCAGATCATAAGGCAATACAAATTGCACTCAATAATGGACAATAGAAAGATAGGTTAAAATCAATTGGAAATTAAATAATCTAATCCTAAAAAACAAGTGGATCAAAGACGAAATCAGAAAAAAATTGATAATTTCATGAAATAAAATGACAAGAAAATGTAGCAATGTTTATGGGATGCAGTTAGAGCAGTACTTAGGGGGAAATAGATGTTTGTAATTGATTACATCAGTAAAATAGGGGTAAAGCAGATCCATGAATTGGACATGCAATTCTAAAAATAGAATAAGAACTAATTAAAAATTCCCAACTAAACACAAAAATATCAAAGGAGAGATTAATAAAATTGAAAGTAATAAAAACATTGAACTAGGAGCTGGTTTTATGAAAAACTCAGTAAAATAGATAAACCGTTGGTTAATTGAATTTTTTTTTAAAAAAAGGAAAGAAAACTGAATTGCTACTGTCAAATAAAAAGGATGAATTCACCATCAATGAAAAGGAAATTAAAACAATTGTTAAGACCTAATTTACCCAGTTATATGACAATCAAATGAAATGCATAAAATCTAGAAAATGTAAATTATCCAGATTAATGAAAGAAGAAACAAAATACTTACATAGCTCCATTTTAGAAAAAGAAATTAAACAGCCATCAATGAACTTCTTAAGAGAAAATCACCAGGATCAGATGGATTCACAAGGAAATTCTATCACATATTTATAGAACAATTAATCCCAGTAATAAATAAATTATTTGGAAATATAGACAAATAAGGCGTCTTCCCAAATTCCTTTTACAACACAAATATGGGACTGATATGCAATCCAGGAAGAGCCAAAACAGAGAAAGAAAATTATAGATGAATTTCACTAATGAATATTCATGCACAAATTGTAAAGAAAAAGCTAGCAAAGAGATTAATGCAATATATCACAAGGATCAAACACTATGACCAGGTAAGATTTATACTGGCAATGCTGGGCTAGTTCAATATCAGGAAAACTATCAGCATAATTGACCATATCAATGACAAAAGCAACAGAAATTATATGATTATCTTGACAGATATCAAAAAAACCCGTGATAAAATATAGCACCAATTCCTATTAAAAACACTGGAGAGCATAGGAACAAATGGAGTTTGCCTTAAAACGATAAGTAGCATCTGTCTAAAATCATCAACATTATCAGTAATGGTGCTAAGTTAGAAGCCTTACCAATACAATTAGGGGTAAAGCAAGGATGCCCATTATCATCTATATCATTTAATATTGTACTACAAATGCTATCGATAGCAATAAAGGATGAAAAAGAAATTGAAGAAATTAGAAAAGGCAATGAGAAAATAAAACTATCACTCTTTGTAGATGATATGATGGTAAACTTAGAAAAAATTAGAGAATCAACTAAAAAAGCTATTTGAAACAATAACAACTTTAGAAAAGTTACAGGAAATAAAATAAACCCATCTAAATCATTAGATAGTAGTATTAGCTGCATCATTGATATTTCCACATATTACTAGCAAATTACAGCAGTAAGAAATAGAAAAAGAAATTCCATTTAAAGTAATTGTAGACAATATAAAATATTTGGGAACTTACCTACCAAGACAAATCTGGAAACTATATGAACAAAATTATAAAACACCTCTCGCACAAATAAAATCAGGTCTAAATAACTGGCAAAAGTATCAATTGTTTAATGTAATAAAAGTGACAATTATACCTAAATTTACTTGCTTATTCAGTACCATACTACAAAAATTATTTTATACAGTTAAAAAAAATGATAACAAAATTCATCTGGAAGAATGAAAAGGTACTGAATATCAAGGGAATTAATGAAAAGAAAAACAAGGGAAGGTGGTTTAGCCATGCCAAATCTAAAATTGTATTATAAAATAGCAGTCATCAAAACTGCTTGGTACTGGCTAAGAACTAGTAGTTCCACCAGAGTGGTGGATCAGTGGAATAGATTAGGTACAAAAGACAAAGTAGTCCATGACTATATTAATCTACTATTTGATATACCCAAAGACTCAAGCCTCTGGGATAAGAACTCACTATCTGACAAAAACATCTGGAAAAACTGGGAAATAGTATGCAGAAACTAGGCATAGAACAACATTTTATACCATATATCAAAATAAGGTCAAAATGGGTACCATTTGGACATAGGCAAAACAGGAAAGAGAGTAATAGTTTACCTGTCAGATCTATGGAGAACAAAAGATATGAATCAAATAAGAGATAGAGAACACTATGAAACTTAAAATGGATAATTTTGATATTAAATTTAAAAGGTTTTGCACAAACAATGTCTGCAACAAAAAGTAGAAGAAAAGCAGAAAGCTGGGAGACAATTTTAATAGGCTGTGTCTCTGATAAAGGGCTCATTTCTAAAATATATGGAGAAGTGGTTATTCCCCAATTGATCAATGGTCAAAGGATATGAACAAGCACTTTCCAGAGGAAGAAATTAAAGCTACCTATAGTCATATGAAAAAATGCTCTAAATCACTGTTGATTAGATAAATGCAAATTAATGATGAGGTACCACATCACGTGTATTGGATTGATAACTTGACATAAAAGGAAAATATTAAATATTGGAGAAGATGTGGGAAAACTGGAGAACTAATGCACTGTTTGTGGAGTTGTGACCTGATCCAACTATGCACAAAGAGCTATAAAGCTGTATATAACCTTTGATGCAGCAATACTACTGCTAAGTCTATATCCCAAAGACATCCAAAAAAGGGAAAAAGACATATTTGTACAAAAATATTCATAGGAGCTCTTGAGAGCTCTAAGAATTGAACTAAGAATTAAACGTCAAAGTGATGCCCATCAATTTTAGAGTGGTTAAACAAGGTGTGGCATATCATTGTAATGCAATATTATTGTGCTATAAGAAATGACAAGTAGGACACTTTCAGAAAAACCTGGAAAGATTTACATGATCTGATGCACAGTGAACAGAACCAGAACAGAACACATAGAGTACAGTAATAGCAATATAGAATTGTAAATGATTTAGCTATTCTCAGCAATGCCATGATCCATGACAATCTCAAAGGAGAAATGATGAAACATAGTATCTTCCTTCAGAGAGAACTGAAATTGTTTGCATATAGACTGAAGCATGCTAATTTTCACTTTATTTCTTTCATTTTTTTCTTTTATTTGAGTCTTCTTGCACAAATGACTAATACAAAAATGTTTTACATAATTGCATATGCTTAACCTATATGTAATTGCTTACTATTTCAGGGAGACAGAGAGGAGGGAGAGAAGAAGAGAATTTGGAACTTAAAACTTTAAATAAAATGCTTTTTAAAAAGAACATAACATTATAGGAAAGTGTAGGATTAAATTGAGCATATGCATACCTAATAGAGGGGACTCAGAGTAAAAGGATTCAATTTAAAGGCTTATAAACATTAACATAAAAATAGGAATTTTGAAAGAACAGATGCAATTTATTTCAGGATGTTTCTTACCTCATTGTCAAATATATATTAGAACATCAATACATTAATGATATTGGATCCTAAAATTTGAAATCTTGCCAGTTAATGATCCAAGTGAAAGCTGAGATTTTTAAATTCTTACCATGAGTACTTATATAGTTTTATTTCATTTAGGTGAATTCAAAGTTAAATTAGTTTAATAAAGATTTCTGTTAGCTGAAAATTAAATAAGCTGATAACCCATAGCATTGGAAATTATTAAAACTTTGTAAAAGAAAGACACAATATGATTCACGGTAAATAGCACCAAAATTGACGTTGCATTTGCACAATACTATTAAACTATCAATTGAAAAAGAAAGACCATTTAAATGTGGAGAAAATTGTTCAATGTTTCCTTTAGAGTATGTAATAAAATAAATGGTAATAATATCTTGCTGTAGTGAGAGAAAGAGCAGAAAACCTTTAAGATAACGATATATGTGATATTTTTGTGCCATAGTTGGTCCTTGCTCATAAAAGAGGTGGATGAATACATTTGCCAGCATAAAAGGGATTAGCTTTCAAGAGAGGTGACTTCTCCACGGTTAACAATGTGGAACTAGAAGGAACTTTAAACTTTGCCATTATGTTCAGTACATTGAACATGTGGTTGTTACTTATTAAAAATTCTAGGTCTTAAAGAAATTAAGAATGAACTGTGAATTTGTAAGCTATGAGAAATCACAAAGTGGGCGATAGTATTGCAATTAATTGGTTTGTATAACAAAACCAAAACAAACAAACAAAACTTGTTCTAAAATGTAAAAGATGAAGACTAAGTTGGTAACCAAACTTGGAGATGAATGGGAAATAGAAAAGGAATTAAACAAGTAGGCAAAAGTATGAGAAGTATTGGATAAGGTAGCAAGAAAGGTCCAATCTTGAAAAGTATTTGTGAAATGAAAAAAAGAATTTGATGGTTTAAGTACTCAAGTAGGAATGAGAAAAGAATGGGTATAGAGTTTAACAATAGCTGGGGTCTGTATTGACATACTGAATGTAGGGCTTGATAGAAAAGGAGATGAAGTTGTAAGAAAAACAAAATTTGAGGAATGGTTTTGATTCAACTAAGAAAAAATTCTTAAGGGAATTATTTTTAAGAAATGCCTGAAAATACACTGATAGGGTTAAATTACAAACATAAAAATATATTCCTTGGACTCTTTGGTTGATTTAAGGAAAGAAAGAAATAATTATGGGAGAGATCTTTGGGAAGGTTTCTTAGCACCAGTCCTGTTGTTAGCATTGTGAAACTCTGAAGTGCTGGTATTTCAGCAACTGGCAACTCTTCCAGCCAAAGTAGGACACTTAGGAATTAGTTTTTAAATAAGTGACTTTACTTTGAGATAATTTAGATGATAAGGAAATTATACCTGTAATAATTAGTATGTTGGCAAAGTTACACATTTTAAATAATTTTTCACTACATGTAAACTAGTGTTTACTGTATTCATATATGGAATACAACACAATACCTACTGCTTCATCACTTGCCTATCACTACAGGACTTTGAGGTATAATAGTGAAATGGCATGATTGATGTCTTTTGATATGTGTGTAAATTGGATTTAAGTGAGGCAGAGTTGCACAAAGTCATCAGCCTCACTCTCTCCTCAAGTCATCATAGTCCAGTGGCAGGACAGAGTCAAGATGATTGGCAATGGCTCAGGATACAGTGGATTACCTTGGCATCTTCAGTGTCTAAAGAAGCTCTAAGTGTTCCACATCACCTGCTTCATCTGCCTTCATGGCCATTGGAACAAACTGTTCTCTTCTGAACAGTTTGCCCGGGTTCTGGATAGTAGGTAAAGCTCTTGTGCCTTCCCAGTCACCAATGGAGTGAAACCCAGCTGTGTGCTTGCTCCCATGCTTTAAGTATGATATTTTCAACCATGTTGACAAATGCTTTCAATGAGGATGAACACAGTATGAAGGGTAACTACCCTGCTAATGATAAGTTCTTCAATTTGAAAAGGTTAAAAGCCAAGACTAAAGTGGAGGGAGTGTTGGTGCATGATTTTCTGTTTGCAGATGATTGTGCACTCAATGCAGCCTCTGAAGTTGAGATGCAACAAGGTATGGATCAATTCTCTGCTGCCTGTGCTAATTTTGGTCTTATAAACAACACCAAAAAAAATACAAGTGCTCCATTAGCCACCACCATACCATCATTACATGGAATCATCAATTACAAAAAATGGAGAAGTTCTGAATGCTGTGGATAAGTTCACTTACCTTGGTAGTGTACTTCCCAGGGATGTACACATTGACAATGAGGTTGGTGCACGCATTTCCAGAGCTAGCTCGGTGTTTGGGAGGCTCTGAAGAAAGGTTTGGGAGAGAAGAGGTCTAAGGGGGATTCCTCCTACAGTGGCAGAGGCAAACCAGAAGCACAGAGGACCCGGGCAGGGAAAACTTGCACCAGGACCCAGACAAGCCTCAACTCCAGGAGAGGAGCCCCAGGAGGGGTGGGAACATGTATTAGCATCTAGGCATGCCTCAGCTGTCCAGGGGAATCAGAAAGACAATAGGGCAGCTGGGATTACCAGCCCCTGAGCTTGCCTTTGCCTCAGGTCAGCTGGGGAGATATCTCCTGTGACTAGACCACTCCTCCCCCACACTTAACAAGCTAAACCCAGGGCTGATTGGGGAAACACCAAACAAAAACCTGCTTTTAGCTTTTTCACACATCAGCTCAGCAAAAAGTTCTCTAGCTTTGGACTGAAAGAACACAACACTCATTCAACATTATGAATAAGAAAAAGCAGAGGGCTGAAAGAACCATA
>JAQQSK010009429.1:0-13088 GCA_028658325.1 Potorous gilbertii | reverse complement strand
TATACAGAATTGTATGCTGTCGTGGGGAGGGAGGGGGTAGTGGGGGAAAGGTGGGGGGAGGACGGGGGGCATAAAAATCTTAATTTTAAGGATGTGATTGTAGAACACCAAAAAAATAAAAAAAAAAATAAAAAAAAAAGGAACGAAGGATCCAAGAGACTATTAGAACCGGAAGGAATCCTAGAAATCAGAGTTCAAAAGCTTCATTTTGCAGAAGAAAGTGAGACACGTAGAAATAACACAACAAACACAACTGTTTGCCTCAGTTTCCTCAGCTATAAAATAGGACAAAAGTGGTTACCTCCCTACCAGGGCTGTCATGAGGACCAAATGAGGTCATATTTTCAAAGTGCTCAGCACAGTGTGTGGCACATAATTGGCACTTAACAAATGCTTGTCTTCCTTCCTAAGATAGTGGTTTCTAAATCTGATTGAACAACACCTTTCCTTTATAAAATAAAAATCATACTTCTTTCCATTTTTCATGAAATAATCCATGTGATTTTTTTATTAGCTGTCAAGTTGCAAAAAAATAATTTACTACAATATCACCAACATAAACTTTAAACACAATACTGTTAAAATAATGATAAATTCTTTTATAATTTTCATATTTATAAATTATACAAGTAGAAAGCATAATGATAACAGTTTTAATGTGTTGGACTGGTTTTTTATAATAGAGACAGAAGAAAACTGCTTCCCACAAATGGGGAACTATATGGTTATAAAATTTGTATTATTTGATAAACACAGTACTTTTTAATCATTTGTAATGATATTCAGCTTCAAATACTTGTTTCAACGTACATAAAACAAATTTATGAACTGTTCACATTCTGATGAAATAAGGCCTGGGGTACTTGTCTATGGCAACTGTATTTCTTACTCATTGATATTTCAAAATATTTTGATGTTTAAAGCAAGAATTGCTCTGTGATTGGTCAGGTGACTAAATAATAAAGTTTTTACTTTAATCTTTTTCATATGTAGGGCAGCTACTTTAAAAATTAGGAAATACCTAAAGTATTATTTTGCTATTCAAAGCTATAATTTTTCTTTATCAGACTATGAATTTGAGGTTCTATCATTTAGAGGAAGACTCAGTTTAAAAAAAATCACCTCCCTAAATTCACAACTTTCAGGAGGAAATTTATTATGCAATAAATTTGCTTCATCTTTAGTATTAACACTAAGAAAAATGTCAATTTATATTAGCTCAAACATTTTTTGAAGCACTTTGGTATAACAAAAACAGCGCATTTCCAAATAACACAGAGATCTTTTGTGCTCGGTCTCAATGCTGTCACACCATTTTTTAAAGGTTTTTTTTTTAAAGACTTTTTTTTTTTTAATGAAAATTGATTATTCTCACAAAACCTGACAAACTTTAAGTAGCTAAAAAAAAAAAATCTGTCAACTATATTGAACGCTTCTCTTAATGTGGCAGTTATCAACAGAACGTCATTTGCAACATTTCATTCTCATGTAATTAAATAAACATCTTTAACTATATCTGTTACTTCATCTACTTGCAATGTAAAAATAAGATCTTAGTTTCTCAATTAGTTAATTGCCAAGGTCTTCAGACATAAGTAATTCTCTTCCCACCACATTACCTACAAGTTCCATTTGAAGCTGTTTGACATAGGAGTTGCTAAGTATTGTTTTGACCATATTAATAGCTATAGGTGAGTAATAACAAAATCTTCTATTGTACAGGACTTGGTAATCCTATAAGTAACCTTATATGATGGGCACCTAAGTAGTGCAGTGGATAGAGCACTGGGTATGGAATCAGGAAGACCTAAGTTCAAATCTGGCTTTAATAGCAGTGTGAGCCTGGGAAAGTCATTTAACTGTTTGCTGCAGTTTCTTCATCTGTAAAATGAACTGGAGAAGGAAATGTCAAACTACTTCCGTATCTTTGCCAAGAAAACCCCAAATGAGATCATGAAGAGTTGGATATGACTAAACAACAAACTTTATATGATATAAATTCTTTTTATGCTGAAAACAAAGCTATTGAAAAACTATCCTGCTACTTAAACATCAAATTTTCTCTGGAAAAATTAGTTTTTTGGGGGGTCATTCATCACATAAACTTTTAATATGTCAGTTCAATTGATTAGGTTTCATACTAAACATGCTGAACAGCTAAAGCATGCATACAAAGTAAACAGGTTTTTTTTCTTCCACCAGTAACAGTATTTGCAAATGTCAGTGATAAATATGGATTATGTTCTAGATGTCTGCTTTTTACTTGGTGTTGATGTGTTTAAACTACTTATTCTATCTTTTCTTATATTACTTTTAGATTTCTTCTTCAAGTCAATTATGTACTTAGGCACCATGAAGGCACGTGACTTCATTTAAAATAAGGGATAAGAATTTAAGACAAAGTTAAATGTAATTGTTGAGAATTTCAAACCATTACCTATAGCTCTTCTTGAAGCCACTTTATCTCATACTTAACTGACATATTTCAGATTACTTAACTCCGAGCTGACGCAAGTCCAAATGAATCAAACAAGCGGTGACAGGTTGAGTCTGATTGGATCAGTCTCAGTCAAATGAAGGCGTGGGTGTCGGCATGTGCCAGTATATACCAAAGATTCGATTTGGCATCATTTTCCCATAAACGTGTACACCTCTGTACATCACACTCCAGTGTTAGCATTAGTTTCACTCCTGTTGTCTTCGATTAGTATTTTATTTTCATATAACGAGTCCCCAAACCTTGGACAGAATAGCCTCTGCCCTAAGGTCCCACAGCTAGCAGGGAAGTTGACTTTCTCATTTATTTGTGTTTTAGAATCTAGTTCCAAGCTTGGTCGGTCATTTTTAAGGGCACAGTCCTACATCCTGGCATCACAACAGCCCATCATAGGATCATAAATTGATAGCAAGAAGAAACCTTAGAAGCCATGAAATCCATCTCCTTCATTGTACAGATGAGAAAACAGGCTTAGAGATTAAGTGACTGGCCCTAGGGCACTTCAGTAGTAAATGTCTGAGGCAAGATTTGAGCCCAGGTGTTCCTGACGACAAGCTTCCCACAGTGCTTTCCCAACAAAGTGCCAGTTGTGGAGGTAGGGTGGCTGAGAACTTTCTTTTCCAGGTATTGTGAGTCAGGGGCTCCTCTGCTCGTGCTGGGGGAGATGATGAATGGGCACAACAAAGACTTCTTGCTGAACCCTGCTCTTGTTCTACAAAGCCACACACTTCTGAGCTGCTCAATAAATACTGAACACATTCTTAACTTTGCAAAAAATGACCTGCAAAGACTTAGGAGGGATCTTTAATCTACAGGGACTCTTCATAGCACTTCTGCGCATGTACCTAATGAAGTTATGTATTTTACATAAAATCTTCCAGTAGATGATGAAGTGTATGAGGGCAGGAACAGGGGCATATCTAAACTTTATATTCCCTCATTACCTGAAAACATTGAGGTATTTAAAATATGTTGAATTATCTTCGCCTTCTCATTGCCTTGTACACAGTAGACACTTAACACTTGGTTCAGCTGAATTGGTCTGCATGTTGACTTCTATTGTTTTGGTATACTTCACCTTTCCATTTGCTGATTATAGCTTATGAAACTTCAGTTTAATTAAAATGGATGGATATGGTCAAAGAAAAAAATAATTAAGTGGAATTTTAAGTTGCAAGATAACATTTTAAACAAGAAAATCAATTAAGAGTAGATTGTGTAGGAGATGCCCATCAACTGGGGAATGGCTGAACAAGTTTGGTATACATATGAATGTAATGGAAAACTATTGTGGTATAAGAAACGATGAGCAGGTGGACTTCAGAAAAACCTAGAAACTTATGTGAACTGGTGCGAGTGAGGTGAGCAGAAGCAGGAGAATATGATACAGTTACAGCTACATTGTGTGGTGACTGACTTTGATAGACTTGGCTCTTCTCAGCAATGCAAGTTCTAAGACAATTCCAAAAGGCCCATGATGGAAAATGTCACCCACATCCAGAGAAATCATAATGGAGTCTAAATGCAGATTGAAGCGTACTATTCGCTCTTTTTTATTTCTTCTTTCTTGTGGTTCATTCCGTTGATTATAATTCTTTGTAACATGACTAAAGTTAAAATATGTTTGATGTGAATCTAGAGCCTGTATCAGATGGCACGCTGTCTTTGGCAGGGAGGAGGGAAGGATGGGCGAGAAAATCTGGAACCCAAAAGCTTGTGGAACTGAAAGTTGTAAACTAAAAATAGTAACGATGAAAGAGTAGACTCTGTAGGTATATATTCCCAATTCAACATTACTGAATGCTGTAGGTATCTCAAACTTAGCATTTCCAAAATGTCACTCATTAGGTTTTCTTCCAAACTTCCCTATTACTAATGAGGGGTCCATCATTTTCGTCAGCTGGGCTCATAATACCATCACACTTGGATGCCTCACCCTCATACCCCACATATCCAAATACAGGGTGTCCCCAAAATCTGTGTAGTTTGAAACTTCAACAGTTGAAAAGCTATTGCTTTTACTATCTTAAAACATCCTGTATTGTTTCTATCACTACCACATCTATCAAAAGCCCTTCCTTTCTATTCATACCTTTCCAGAAGTTCAGGTCCTCTCATACCTGGAATGATCTCCCTTTTCATCTCTGCCGACCAAAATTCCAGGTCTCTTTTAAGATTCAGCTCAAGAGCCTGATCCTTCCAGCTGCTAGGGTACTCCCTCCAAAAACTATGCTGCATTCATTTTCAATACATTTCACATGTACTTGTGTATTCCCTTATTGGCCACAAGAATGGTGGGAAGTATAGTTTCTTTGAGCTAGATGCAAGGGCTGAAAGATAACTGGAGGCAGAAGCCTTAAAGGACAAAGGAAGAGCGGGAACTTCTTTTATTTTCTTTGGAGGAGAGGGGGATAAAGGAGTTGTGTACTAGTCACGAACTGATGACATGGAAGGATGCTTTTACCCCAATCTAAATGTAAATGTGAGTAGCTGGAGACTTATTAGTCCATGGACTCACTTGCTCTTCTCAGATTTGCTTACTTACTGCACAGTGGGCCATGATATGTCATCCCATCTCTGTCCTACCTGGCATCACTCCCAGCACGAGTTCCCTACATGGTCTGAACCCTAATTGTCTGGTGTGCACTTTTATGAGGAGTTTTGCCTGCAGATAAAGATAAGCTGGTTTTTGTTGCATTCTGCTGCAAGGGAGAGAAGGTCAAAAGGGAATCTCGAGATCATTACCTTATACTCAGCCAAGCTTGTAATAAGCTTCTTTCTGACTGGACACAAAAGGGCCTCGCTTAAATATATTCATGTCGCTTCCCTGCTAGAATGTAAGCTTCTTGTGGGGCGAGAGCTTTTTGCTTTTATCTTTGTATTTATAGCACTTAGCATAGTGCAATGCTGGACAACTAGTACGGTCATAATAAATGCTAATTTATGGAGCATTACACTACGGTGGATGATGATAAAGGAAGAAAGAAACTCTCCAGAGGAGGCAGAAGTTACACCTAATAACGGGCATCAGTAAAGTCTACGTGGAGTAGGTACCATTTGTGTGGGCCTGTAAATAATGGGTACAATTTTGACAGATGAAGCATAGATATGGCATTATAGGTAAGAAAATAGCATAAACAGTAGTGTAGAGGCAGGAAAACACAGCATATGTTTTGAAGAAGAGAAAGTCATCCATTTTACTTCAGGGAAGGAAATGCTTAAGGGAGTGGGATAAAATAAAGTTGGAAAGATAGGCTGAGGCTTTTGAGTGTCAGAAAAATGCATCTGAACTTCATTCTATGGGCAATGGGGAAGAAATACTTGAGCAAGAGGGATGATTATGGCTTTGGCTTTTCTTTTAGAAGATACATAGTGTGTGAATGATGGACTCGAAAAGAGATGAACTGGAAGTGGGAAGGTTGGTTAGGAAGCTACTGTAATTGTCCAGGTGAGTAGAAAAGGCAGACACAAACTAGGGGGTGATGGTGATGGGAACAGATGGGGAAGATACAAAGGATTCAGAAATGGAAGAGAACATACAAATCACCTAGTCCTCAGCTCCCTCATTTTACATGAGTAAACTGGTTCAAAAAGGTGAAGAGCCTCATCTCAGGTCACACAGGTGAGCAAACAGTGAAGGCTGGACACTAGTGTAGGTTTTCAGATCACAAATTCAGCATTCTTTTTACTACATCACATTTTAAGATGGATGAGGACTGAGAAAGTACCACAGGACAGCCACTAGTGACTCTTGAGATAGTGATCTATGATGAAGAAAGCAGCCACTTCAAGGGATTAAGGAGAAGCAAATGGAGAAGAGAGTGGCACAGACTAAATGATTCTTTTACATTTGGAGGTAAAGAGAAGGAGAGAGAGAGAGAGGCTGCTTAACAAATCAGCATACACGTGTATACAGCTCTCGAGAAAAATCTAATAGAGACTAAATGGTTATAGCACCAACTTTTGAGACTTCATTAATACCCTTACCTAGCACTCTGTATCTCTCATGTACTTATTATTTTGTGTGACAGTTATTAGTGTATGTGTCCTATCCCATTACTGTACTTTGAGCTCTGTCTTATCTAATCTTAACATATCTTTGCTGAACCGAATCAATGAGCACTGGTGGAAAGCCCACAAAAAGCAATTTGTTTTGTGGCTCTTGCCAATGTCTAGGTTTAGCTTCATCTCCATGGGGATAGCATGCTACTATCTCAGAGGAGCCAGTCTTCCAAATTTAGGTGTGATAGAAATTTGAGTGGAGCTGAAGAGAATCAGACACACAGATTTTTAGCATTCCCTCCCCAGAATATCCATGAAAAATCTATTTTATTGCATTTTTAGGATTATATGAAAAATTCTTTAACTATTTAGGACAGAAAAAGCTGACCAGGTATTCTGAAATACAATGGCCCAGAATTAACATTGTCAAGCTAGAGTCCTAATATTTACCAGGTTTTCCTATAATACTCCGTTGTTTTTTTTTTACAATCAAAAAAGAACTATGTGCATAAATTATTTAACTTCATTTTTTGTTTAGTAGAAAAGTGATTACAACTATGAATTACAATTTCACAAGAACCAACTTAATCCTAGTTTACACAAGGCCTAGTATAGGGACAGATGTTTGATATAGCATTTAGAAGAGGTAGGCATCTATCAGGGGTTACATGGTAAGCAGAAAAAACAATCAGGGCTTTCTTACACACCAGTCACCTTTGGGCAGTGGTTTGATGATTAAGAAAAAACCTCATCCTAACACTGTATCTTTCACAGGTAGAGGGTATATATTTTTTCCTTCTATTCCCTTTCAGACAGCGGCTTGTTTTGCATCCTTGTCCAAGAAGATTTTGTAGGAGGTTTTTTGTGTGTAAATGTACAAAGACTTTCCTCCAAGTCTTAATTTCTTCTTCTCTGTACATTTCAAACTTCATGGTAAGAATTTTCACTAATATTCAACAAATTCAAATTGGCCTGTTCTTTCATGCATGAGTTTTATATACAATACTCTTTTAGAATTATGCTACAAAAGACACGAATGAGAAAACCTTGGAAAAGGGATGACATCTTTGATATTGTCAACTCCCAAGATGCATTGTAGATACCGTTCGAACCCCATTCCAAAACCTCCATGTGGCACAGAACCGAACCGACGAAGATCCAAATACCTGTTTTTGAAACAACAGAGAATTATCATCTGTAAATGCTTCATGACATCAGCTGTTATGATTTAGCACTTTATGTTTTGAAAAACTTGTTGCAATCATCTGTTATTCTTCATACTATTGTGGTAGATGAGGTTTTCTCCCCCCAAAACAGACAGATGGAGGAAACAGAGGCTGCCCAGACAAACACCAGCAGATCCTTCTGCCCACCATCCAAGCTTTTATGCTGGCCACTTTTTTCATTCTAAGCTATTTACACACCAGAATTTTGTGGCTGGAGACGCAAAGATTTTCAAATTACTTTTTGTTCAAATGAATTCCCTTATTAGACTTGGGAATACTAGTAATAATATTCTTTTCATCTCAGGGTCACATGGTTCAATGCTGAAATGAGCACAAAAGAGTTTGGCTCATATACTACATCAGTATTATATTTTAAAAAGGCAATGAATCCTGCAGGGCTGTGGAGAGATCACCTCTCAGTATCATCTCACAATTCTCTGCTCAAAAGTGTAATGTAAGCAAAGAATCACTTTTAGAAACTGGTAGGCAGTCTGTGAAACTCTTGGCTATGAAAGCAGAGAATGCTTCTCCATAGGAGAATGCCCAGTATAAAATGCAGTTAAGGCTTTGTCCTAGGGTCTGCTCCCAGCTGCTCTATGGGATTCACTGAACATGTGAGTAGGGTAATAGTATAAAGTGCAGAGGGGAGATGTTCTTTTCTTATGAAAATCCTGAGAATCCAAAGCCTCGATAGATAGCTTACTCTCTTAGTACACAAATCATAGAATAGGAATAATTAATCTGGTTTTTTAGAAAGAGAACTCCTCTAAAGTTCTAATCTGATGCATCACCATGAAGTAGAGGTAATCTTGGGTTTTCAAAGGCTATGCCAGAAGTTACAAGCTTTGTTAAGCCCTATCAAGCTTAAAAGACCTGGTGATGAACTGATCATCTGCCCAAGGCCCAGCCTAGTCATATTCATTCAAAAAGAGTCATCATGAGAGGTGGCTACCAAGTGAAAATATTGTCTGGCCACAACTCATCAATTAAAGTAGTGTACTACAGTTTACAGAGGATGAAATTTTTATCTGTGAAGCAAGTACCCAAACCAAAGCAATCACAGGTCCCTGAAGCACTGCAGTATGGTAGGGGCTAAGAAGACAACATGCACAATACAAAGATGAAATTTTGACATAAAATATAGGGTAAAATACTGCGTAATGGAACTTTTGGCACTAATAGGCAAAACCAAAGGTTATGCAGCTCATTTAGTCACAAGAGTTAGCAGTCATTAGTTCCTTTAGGGTGAGGCCTAAGTCTTATTCTTCATATTTCTTCTTGACAACTCTCATAGGAGTGCCTAATAAAAATGAAAGTGATTGGTTAAAAATGATTTCAATTAAAGCACACCTTCTCCCTTTCTGCTAACAAATGGTATAAGACAAAAAAGGAGAGTGCCATAGTAGTAGTATCAGTGATGTGATTAGGTGGTTTAGCTTAACTATCTTGGGGATATAATTCATTGTGAAGTATTTGTTGTGTCAAAATGAAAATGAAACTTTAAAAAAGAAGGCATTTTGTCCTCATATTTAGTGTTAAGCTCAAGCTCAATTTTGGTTGAACATAAGGACAAACTTCCTCACAATCAGAGCTGTGCCAAAATGGGATGTGCTACATTGTGCAGGAATGAGTTCTTCAAGCAGATGCACACATATGAGCATTTGTCAGGAAGACTATGGAAGGGATTCTTGTTCAAGTATAGGTTTCTGAGGTCCCTTAATGCTACAATTTTATGTAGCATTACAATTTTTATAATTAAGCAAGGACATTTTTGGGTGAGAATAACATTTTTGAAATACTATGAATCACAAATGAAATGAGGAGCTAGTCTAGGTAATACTAGTAAAAATTGGATGTCCATTTACTAAGGTAAGATCTAAACAGTTCAGCCACCTCTCCCCTGCAATCTAATTTGTTCATTTAAAAATTCTTTCCTCATGTTGAGCCCAAGGGCAATGAGCTATGTGGTGATTGAACTGACCTCAAGCTCAATAAGCCAGGATGACAGAACATATTCTGGCTTAATGAATTAAACGAAATGAATTACAAACAGCATACATAAGCACCCACTCACAAACAGTTGGCTAGAAGATGTGAGATGGCCATCTAAGATTTGAGCTTGGTAGAATGTAGAAGCAGCTTCTACTGTCTAATGCTCTCACCTTGCCTTACCTTTACATGACTCAAACTGTCACCTTCCCAGGGCACTAAAACATGCCAAACATTCTACACAAATGCCTATTCTTTTGAATCCAAATTCAAAAGAATGATGTAGGAAGGAGATTTTGGTTTTCCTTGCCTCTGACAAATGGAAAATACATTTCTGAGACAAAACAAAAGCTGTTTTATGAATTTATAGCTGATTGTTAGTGGTCGCATTCTTTTCCAAGGTAGCCAAATTATAGAAGTGATGCTATGAAATTTGTGGAACTAGTCACAAATTTCATTTGCATATGGCAGACCTAAGAATGGGGAAGTGAGAAAATTCTTAGACACCTGGACTGGCTACTCCTGTTTCGGTGGAGCAATAGCTGAACTAAAATCTTGTCAGAAGACACTTAACAATCAAATAACAAATGCTGATACCTGGAAGTTAACAGTGGCTTGTAATTTCAATTAAGAATGTAAAATCATCTAAATAATCAAAATAGCTTATGAAAATGGTAAACTTACTCAACAAATAATGCAAACTGTCTTATATTAGAACTTTATCTATGAATATTTAAGGTCTTTATAGATAACAAATATCATGACAAGAAGGAAACTAGCTTCCTTAAAGGGAAACAATATGCATGACAGAAGACAATGAACAGAATGAGTATTACGGCAAAAGGTGGGGGTGGAGTAGTATGCTGGAATAATACTATATTGTAATTCAGGAGATTTAGATTCTACACTGGGGTCTGTTACTGACTACTTGTGAGACTCTGAGCAAGACACTTAAACCTTCCTCAGTCTTATTTTCCTAATTTGTAAAATGAGGTTAAAGGGGATAATCTAGATGATCAGTCTCTAATGTCCTGCAATTCCATGGCTACAGTGCAGAGGCGGTTAAAGTACAGTCAGGATTCAGAATTCCACCCCAATTCAGGTTTATTCCCATCTCCAGAACCTTGCTCTTCCCTACATGAAAGGTAGCAATATCCTTTGTTCCTGTCCTTTCATGCACAGGGACATCTGGGGGATACAGGAGATCATTGATGAAATACATCAACTTCTGAAAAACTTATATTAAATAAATTTACAAAGAACAGTTTGCACTTATCTACATTATTTTAAGGGGAAAACTGTTACACTAAATTCAGAACTAGGGAGAAGGTAATATTTTTCTGAGGTACCTGGGTGCTCCAGAATTAATTACTTCAAACCCAAACTTGGAAAAATTAACTCCTGATATCTATAATCAGTGAAAAATAACTTCCAAAGTTTTCCTTCATTCAAAAAACAAGACTGAGCACTCCCAGCTGGGGTCTCTGACCTCATGTAGCTTACAATCCAGCAGGGAAATAAGACATCAACACAGATAATTATAATGAATAATATGACATAAGAATATCTGAGAGACGTTGGGTCAGAATCTGCCTTTCACTGTGTGGGTATTTAGTACGTGAGCTCAAGACCTCCTCAACTTGAAGCTACCAGAAGATGGAGAAAAAGTCAAGGATTGTTCAGGCCACTGCTGACGCCATCCTTGTGCTTAGTTGGGCAAGAATTTAAAAGGTAAAGAGGAGGGAAGATATTCTAGGCAAAGGTTATATTTTGGAGCCAAGATGGCGGAGTAGAAAGACACACATCCACTAGCTCTTAACCCACAGCTCATAAAATATCTGTAAAGAAGAACTCTCAACGAATTCTAGAGCGGCAGAAACCACAGAACAATGGAGTGGAGGAGATTTCTAGCCCACAGTGACCTGGAAGACTGATGGGAAAGGTTTGTCAAGCACTGGATGTGGAGCAGAGCCCAGCCCTGCCTTGGCCACGAGGCACTGAAAGGACCAGATCCGAGCAGCCTTCAGGGACAGAATCTCCAGCCACAGTGCAGATCCCTCAACCCACAGGCGCCAAAGGTCAGTGAGGGCATCTTTTCGGCTGTCTGAGAAGGGGGCAGGGTTATAGGGACACCCTATAGGTGTCCCTATAACTCAGACCTCCTCAGGAGAGAGCAGTAGAGGCAGCAGCAGACAGAGCTCCCAAAGCAGGCAGTAGCCTGTAACCATTGTTGAAGGTCAACTCAAAAACCCCCAGAGGGAATTGAGCCCTGGGTGGCAACCCTGCCCCCTCCTGAGCAGCTGATCTTAATCTCACACTGAATAGCAGCCCTGCCCCGTGTAAAGCTCTTGAGGCTTTGGAGCAGCTCATCTGAATCTCAGCCCCCAGTGCTGGCTTGGTGGAACTGGAGGTCAGGTGGTTGTGGAGAGGAAACTCAGAAGTCAAGTAACTGGCTGGGAAAATGCCCAAAGAGGGGAAAAAAAAAAATAAGACCACAGAAGGTTACTTTCTTGAGGAACAGGTGTCTCCTCCCATCCTCTCAGATGAGGAAAAAGAAGGCATACTGGGGGCAGAGCCAAGATGGCGGAGTAGAAAGACTCACATATGCTAGCTCTGAACCCACAGTCCATGAATTTCCTCTAAAAAGAACTCCCAACAAATTCTGGAACAGTGGAAGCCATGCAGCAACACAGTGAAGGAGATTTCCTTTCCAGAGAGCCCTGAAAAACCGACCTCAGAGGTCCGTTGCGCACCAGACGGGAGTGGAGCCCAGCCCTGCCCGCTTGGCACTGAGAAAAGCGAGCAGATCCGAGCAAGCTTCAGGGACGGAATCTCCAGCGGTTGCGAAGGTCCCTCTACCCACAGATACACAGGTCAGTGAGAGGGACGTGTGGATGGGCTGAGAGGGGAGCAGGGTGTCTCCATGACTCGGGCCCCTGCGGGAGACAGCGGCAGAGGCAGAGGGCGGCCAGAGGTTCCCTGAGCAGGCAGGAGCTCGGCAGGAGCTCCGTTACGGAAGGTCTCCGCATAAACCCCCTGAGGGAACTGAGCCTGGGAGGTGGCCCTGCCCCTACCTGAGCACCAGAACTTAAACTCCCTCTGAATAGCAGCCAGGCCTGCCGCTGAAAGCCCTGAGGCTGGGGAGTAGCATTTGAATCTCAGACCCCAAGCACTAGCTGGGTGGATCTAGGCGGGGGTGGAGAGGAATCTCAGAAGTCAAGTAACTGGCTGGGAAAATGCCCAGAAAAGGGGAAAGAAAATAAGACCATAGAAGGTTACTTTCTTGGGGAACAGATGATACCCCCCCTTCCTTTCTGACGAGGAAGAACAATGTTTACCATCAGGTAAAGACATGAGTCAAGGCCTCTGTATCC
>JAQQSK010009428.1:0-13089 GCA_028658325.1 Potorous gilbertii | reverse complement strand
TCTCAAATTGCTGTATATACACAGCCCACTTACATGTTGAGTATGTACAGGAAATTGTATGATTATTATTTAAAAGAATGTGATAATTTGATTGTGTTGGAAATTGAGATGAGACTCATTATGTCAAACTTTTGGTAAGGATTTAATTTTGTTTATTCCTCTATTTCCTTAAAGATATAAGTAGACATACTAAAAATAACATAATTACAATTTATTGTATTGCATACAATTATTTCTACAACAAATACATTTGAATTCATGGTAAATTGAAAACTTTAGAGTATTGATGGCTCAGGGCATGTGTTCTGACTTTGGAAAATAATATATACAATTACTCTAAATGTATATGTATATATACATATGTGAAAGAATGTTTTAGAGCCTAATCTTTGATAGATTCCTTTATATGATAGATAAAGATGGAATTTCTCACTTATTTCTCATTGAACATGAGGGTTATTAATCAACTTATTCCTTTGAATTGTTTAATAGTTTTACTGTATTTTCACATCATATATATATATGCACATGTATATGTATATATATGCATATGTGTGTATATATATATATATATATATGCATATGTATAGAAAATACCTCCTCTGTGCTATCAATCCTACAAGTAACACTTGCACTAGCAAGATGGGTCCACTGCCATGTGTCTTCATATTTATGTACTTCACAAGTCCCCACCATTCTGATTTTCCTTAAGGTTCAATAATTAGACACAATTCAAAAGAAAGTCTTTGGGGTACAGACCGTCTCCCTGTCCCTCCCTTCTCCTTGCTGGAAACCTGGAATATGGTCACTAAGAGATGAACAGATTGCCAATGGGACACTAAGTCACAGTGTAATGTGACAAACTCAAACCTTCAGTATAACAGTGTCTCAATGTCCTTCCTCATCTCACAGCATTTTGTGGATTCTGTATTTGGTGAAACATTGGTCAGGAGGTTACTCTGCTGAGTTCCTTAGAGTCTTCTTGTGTCTGTCTGTAGCTCAACTCTTGACTTCCAAGGTTGGTGTTTCTTGGAAATACAGGTATTTCTCTTCTCTGCTACCATTACTCTTGCTCCTTGAAGCCAAAATCTGCTTTGAATCCTGATTATCTGTGATTGTATCTCCAGAGAGAGTAGACATATTTGCTCCTTTATAAATGTCTCACATGCCCCTTTAATTTTCTCCAACTATTCCTTTTTAGATTTTTTATTTACTATTAGATGAGAAGTTCTGCTGTAAGACTTGGAGAGTAGAAGAGAAATTCACCTTCTCTATGCTTCCTTCTGGTAAATATGTAGGGTTCATTTATCACAAAGCTGACTTCTTTCTCAAATACTTTGAACTTTTGTGCTGTCACTCATGGTTGCCAGATCTGTTAAAGAAAACCTAGTGTCTTTTTTCCAGTGAGTGGCCATATGATTTTCTGATAACGTTCAATTTATTCTTGTAATCATACACCATTGTCTTTTGATTTAATTGAACACCTATATAGCTATCAGACAATCCAACGATCAGACAAGATATTTTTGTGACAACAAAGGAAATAGAGGAAATAAGGTAGAAAACAGGTTGGGCAGGTATAGATGAGTTGAAAATATGCATTTTCTCATGAAATATGGAATTTTTATAAAATTTCTAGATCAAATAAAATAATGATGAGTCAGTAAAAGGTGGATTGTTCTAAAGTGAGTAATGAGTATTGCATTATATGAAAAGTAATCTACAGAGAACAACTATGCATTCAGCGCTGCACTCTTTCAAGCTTTTTCTTACAGTTATAGAGCTAAAGGGTGAATCACCCAAAATCCCAAACTCATGGCTCCGTGGCAGCTACTGTACAAGATAAAACTTATAATTTAAATGTGTGCACACTTTCCACATCTCAACTTGTTTGCATAGATAAATCAGAAATAGTTTCCAGAGTGTGTCAAAATTACTTAAGGCAGTTTTTCAGAAAATACTTCAACAGATTTAGTTAGACACCCATAATTTCAGGAAATTGATGAATGAGAAGGGCAAGTGTTATTATAGAGGAACAAAGGCCTGCTGTGAAGTGAATGCAACAAAGGTCTTTCTTTGGACAAACAGAAATATGAATGAGTGGGGGTTGTCTGCATGCAGATGACATAAGGATAAAATAGGTGGTCTTTCTCTACTGGGTATGGACTCATTGTAAAGGTGTCTTCCCACACATACTGCAACCAATTCAAGTTATCTTCCATTTGCTTCCAGTGCTGAAAATGAAAGAAAACCTAGTCAACTGCCTCACTGTCCACTCATTTCAGGAAATGTACTGGGGGTAATATTAAAATTTTCATTTCAAATAAGCATTCTGAACAATGGAGGTTAATTTATAATTTTAAGTATGAAGTAACTGAGAGAGATGTTAAATGCATTGTCCAAGATCAAAGAGGTACTGAATTCCAGAGGCAAGATTTGCACTCATCTTGAAATCCAGAAGCAGTACTACTTGGATGATGACCATTCCTTTATCTATCAAGAGGTAACACAGGTTATTGCAAAAGTCTTGATACAATTTCCAAGTATTAAGTCATTCTCAATTTTCTATACCAGTGGTGTCAAACTCTAAACTAGGGCTGCTAACTGTACAGAAAAAAAGATAGCAAAAAGACTACCTATTCACTTAGCTAGACCACACATTAATATTATTTTTGGTCCATTATAGTTTTATTTTTTGTACAGTGTTTCACAGTTACATTTACCATACAAAAATATAATTCTCAAACTTTTGTTTCTCCCAAAGTAGGGCACATGTGAATTTCATAGTATTTGTGTTCTACTTATTTTGCTTATGTGAACTGAAAGGAAAGAGGAGTGGGGAAATTGTACAAAGGAAACTGCACAGTGACAAATTAATTTCTCAGTAGACAGAATTACTGCAGTGCAGAAATGAGGATGTTTCTTATTTGTTCACAAAGACATATTAAAGACATAAGAAACCACTTTGCTATCTATGATCAATGGGTTCCTTGGATTATGGATGTCTTGAGAGGCAATGTTTCTTAGTCCACCTAATGTCAGCCTTAGATTCAGGAAGACCTGAGTTAAAACCCTACTTCTGATCTATCTTAGCTCTGTCAATAAGGATGGGTCACTTATTCACTCAGTGCCATAGGAAATTCTCTAAACTCTAAATTACTGATATGTATATGGGAAGGGAATTTCTGCTTTGGGAGTTTCCTCCATATTGAGCAAATCACAGTTCAGAATCTTGGCCCCATCCTCAAAATTATGATTCAAAGTGCTTTCATATTAACTTCAACGATACATTTCTGTAGTGTAACTCATTAACAAAATTAGCACTTCATATATTTTGCAACAGAAGTGATACATGTATGCTAGAATTTTATAGAATTAAATATTTGATACATTTTTAATCTCAGTAATGAGGACTTACTGGTCTAAGTATATAATTTCTTTGCTTTGAGAAATATCTGGAAATGTAAATAAGAGTAAAACCTTTGAAATGATAGCCAATGAGAAAAGAGATGTGAAATACCTCCCTTCAATTTTATTCTACATAGTAAAAAGGAGGCATACCAGATAATACTGACAATTTAGCCTGCTTAAGGATCTCTTCTTTTGAAATCCGGTTGTGTGTATTGCTGGGATCTTTATCCACTTTCCAGCGCTTGTGATCAGGGATCACTAATACAAAACCAGTTCACATGCCCTCCAAATTTGACCTTGACCATTGTAGGCCTGTTTAACATTCAGGCTCCCAACAGAAGTATTAAGGATTGTTTATGGGTAGGTAAGAACAAACTGGTAATGACTTTTACCTAATTAAAGCATATCTTCATTAGAAAACGTCTGAAAAGAAAACATTCTAAGAAAAGAGAAGAATGATGCCCCAAATGAAGAATGAGGGAACTACTCATCAGATACCTGTGATAGGCTCCTGGGTTGCAAATAACCATACTTCGATGCAGACCTTTAGTATACCTACCAATAGAAAATCGAAACTATTCCAACAGTTTTTTTTGCAGTATTAAACACTTAAATCTTATTTTAATTAAAATTAAGAGTTTAAAGCTTTTCAAAGCTTATTAAAATGGCACAAAATATTTTTGACAGCGAATTCAGTACAAAGATACATAGATAGCCCTAAATTCATATTTTGTTGATCAGTATTCTCCAAATACAACTGGACATTTCTGGGGTTTTTAATCTCCCCTCACCCTCAAGTCTCCAGTGCCCTTTCACAATAGCTTTCAAACAACTTTTCTCTTAAGGTTCATAAAATGAATATTGGTTGAAATAGCCAAAATATTTTCAATGGTCCCTTATAATTTTATTATTCAATTACTTAGAGGTTGATATTGACCTCCATAATTAGTCAACAAATATTGATAGACCCTTAAACTCCCATAAGGGGCAGAAGTGATGAAGTGGTACATTTCAGTCACAGGACATAAGTATGTGAGAAACAGCAAGAAAATTACTTTAGCTGGTCCTAGAATAAATGAAAGGGAATAATGATTGTGTAATCTCAGGGAGCAGTAAATTGGAGCCAAGCTTTGAAAGGTTTTAAATGCCCTCTCACGGTATATAGTTTATAAGTAATAAGGCTCATCACTCTATGAGTACGTTTTATCCACTTAAAAAATGGTTTGCTAAATATTGGAGTTAACTCATACAGGTTCTGAGTCGAGTTCTGCTATTTATAACCTCTGTGATCTTGATCCTCAATGAGTTACAACCTCTGTGAGCCTCAGTTTTCTAATCTGTAAAACAAAAGCGTTAAACTAAATCATCTCTAAGGTCTCTTCCATCTATGATTTGTGATCCTATAAATGTGATCCCTGTTATTTGACAAGGCACTGTATAATTTCTAGGTTTCTCTCTAATTTGTGCCGTAAATAAATCTTGTTTCCTGGATTTATCCTTTGCTCTCTTCTCCTTTCTCTCTATACTCTTTTGCTAAATTCATCAGTTTCCTGGCTTATATGTCATCTCAATGCAGATGGCTCAGAGGTACATAGCTCCAACGTCAGTTTTCCTCCTGAGCGTCAGTTCCTGGTCACCATTTCCTATTTGGAATCTTAAATCAGATGTCCTGGTCACACGTGCAAGTCAATGTGTCCAAATCAGAACTCCTTATCTTTCTGTCAAACATTTCTCTTTTTGAATCTTTCCTTGGTTGTAGATGGCACCCACCATCATTCTGGCCTCCAAAGTTCATTAAATGTTGTTATTTCTATTTTACAATATCTTTTACTCTTGACAACCTTTCTCTCCAATCAAACAACAATCACTTTTTCTGCCTTAGATTATTTCAACAGTCTTCTCATTAGTCATTCTGCTTCTAGTCTCTCCCCATTTCAGTGCATCTTCCACATTGCTATTTAAGTGATTTTCCTCAAGTGATGATCTGATTCTTCCTCTCCACACAGTTCAGTCCCGTGACTCCCTATCATCTATAGGATGAAGTACAAACTCCTCTCTTTAGTTTTTAACATCCTGTACAACATTTCTCCAACCTTTAAAACACCATTCTGTGCCATGTGATCCAGCCAAACTAGCTTTTCCCTGTTCCTTACACAACATTCCTTTTCATTCTTTTTGCACTCACCATCCTCCATCCCTAGAATGCACTCTCTGCTCATATCTAGCTATTTGAGCCCCTCTTTCTTCAAGAGTTCCTCAAGTACCATCTTCTTT
Organism: Potorous gilbertii; assembly: GCA_028658325.1. NCBI lineage: Eukaryota > Metazoa > Chordata > Mammalia > Diprotodontia > Potoroidae > Potorous > Potorous gilbertii. The sequence continues at coordinate 7,404 of JAQQSK010009428.1, read as the reverse complement.
AAAGAGCCTTTCTCCTCCAAATTCTAGTACCCCCTCTCTTAAATTTTATTGTTGTTTAGTTGTTTTAAGTTATGTCCCAATCTTTGTGATTCCCTTTGGAATTTTCTTGGCAAAGATACTGGAGTGGTTTGCCATTTTCTTTCCAATTCATTTTACAGATGAAGAAAGTGAGGAGAAAAAGGTTAAGTGACTTCCCTAGTAACCTATCTTTGCATTGCTTGTAGTTGTCTGAGGCTAATTTTGAACTCAAGTCTTCCTGACTCTAGGGCCTATGTGCTCTCTACCAGACTACTTAACTTCCAAACGATTTTGTATTTATCTCCCTAATATGCAATCTCTTTATATTTATTCTGAATATGCATATTTATCCATGTGTCTTATTCAATAAACTGCAAGCTCATTGCTAGTTGCATTAATCAATTCATTGTGTTTTTATCCCCAGTGCCTAAGTGTGTTTGATACATAGTAGGCACTTAAAAGTTTTCCAGTGATTGATAAGTGTGCTGAGATTGTTCTATGGTAGACTTTTGTTGAAACCCCTTTTAGTCTTTTAGCTTTATACTCTCTATTCTCTGTTGAAAGGGAAAAATAAAAGCCCTCTCAACTGAGCCACTTATTATGGAAATCCTGATAAAAGAAAATTACGTGTATAGAAGGAAAGAAATCAAAACCTTGGGTATGGCTTTCTTCAATACCTATTCAAACTTATGTTTATAGGTCAATCCATCTTGTAAATTTACCGAGAGGCTTAATTAGATTCTGTAAAAATGCTATGAGAATCACTTAACTTCTTTGGGTTATAAACTAAGTTATCATCTTTCCTGTTTATTTCATATGTCAGTCCTGTAAGCACCCTTTCCACAACATGTCTCATTGTCTTATTACTATCTCTAATTGGCAAAAATAAAACTCTAGTTCCTTGTTACACTACTGCCACTAACCCCTCTTCCCTTCCAAGTACCTCCAGAAAACTATTTCCCTCACCACAGGAAGCAAAGTTGCCATAGCATCAAGAAATCCCTTCAAGCAAGGGCTTCTGTCCTCCACTTTGTAATTTGTCTATTTTTCATTTATGTCTTTTAAATCCTGATTTTCTACAAAACCATCTTACACATAGTAGGTGCTTCCAAAGTGTTTGTGAATTGACTGTCTAAGAAGTAGTAGGAGATAACACTTACTGAGGACATGTATTACCAGAAAAGCGTGACTGGCCATGAAGCAAGGTTAAGAGATAATTAGTGGAAAATGGTATAATACTCATTCTTAAAAATTAAAATCAAATGGAAAGTCCTGAATCATTTTGAACAATTGTAATTATAATTAATATTTACAAAGTGTTTAAGGTTGACAAAGTATTTTCCTTAATTTTGTAAGATAAGAATGATAGTATCATTTCCATATGCAGTGAAGGAAACTGAGATTCTAAGAGGCTGACTTGCTGATGGTAATATATTAAATTTTTCACATAGAATTTGAACCTGTCTCTTTATTCTAGCTCCATCTATGGTAACACTACTTCCCATAGGTAGATCTTCTCTAAAAACCTTCTTAAAACAAACCAACAAACAAACAAACACAGAGAAGTGTTGGGATCTTGAGATGTTGCCTGGTGAAGAGGAGAGAAGGAAAAATCAATTACAAGCAGAGGTTACAAGAGGATGTGATTTCCTTTCACTGTTTAAAAGAGGCCTAGAGCTGATGTTGATTCATCTTTGTTTAAAGACTGGATAAGATGTCGTGATTGTTAGAACTTGAAAAAAGAACTAGTGATTGTGAGGAATATGCCTCTACTTGGGTGTGAGAGTGAATTAGAGAGTAAGAGAAAAGCTATTTTTGTGGAATCAATTCAGTGTAAGGATGTTTGTAGGTGAGAAGACAAGGGAAGACTCTTCCTATGATTCTTCCTATGATTGAAGGCATAGAACTTGGGAGCCCTGGTTGCTTATTGCAATTTAAGATCTGGTATGGCTAGGTCACCTTCCCTAGCATTTCTTTTCACTAATTGCTTGATAGTCTGGATCTTTTATTCTTCCAGATGAAATTTATTATTATATTTTTTCTAGCCAAATAAAATAATTTTTGTTAACTTGATTGTTCTGGCATTGAAAAAGTACATTAATTTGGTAGGATTGTCATTTTCATTATATTAGCTTGACCTACCCATGAGCAACTGATGCTTTTCCAATTATTTCGATTTAACTCCATGTGAAAAATATTTTTATTGTGTTCACATCGTTCCTGGGTTTGTTTTGGAAGTTAGACTCCCAAATATTTTATAATGTTTTCAGTAATTTTCAATGGAATTTCTCTTTCTATCTATTGGTATTGGGCTTTGTTAGTAATATTTAGAGATGCAGACGATTTATTTATTTATTTATATTTGTTTATTTTATATTCTGCAACTTTGCTAAAGTTGTTTATTATTTCAAGTAGTTTTTTTATCTGATTCTCTAAGTATATCATCATTCTTCAGAGTGATAACTTAGCTTCTTCTTTACATATTCTAATTCCTTCAATTTCTTTCTCTTCTCTTTCTGCTAAAACTAATGTTTCTAGTACCATACTGAGTAATAGTGATGATAATGGACATGTCTATCCCCCACTTCCCTAATCTCATTGGAAATGTTTCTAGCTTACCCCTATTATATATAATGCTTTCTGATGGTTTTAGGTAAATGTTACTTGTAATTTTAAGGAAGGTTCTACATATCTCTATGCTCCCTACTGTTTTTAATAGGAATGAGTGTTGTATTTTGTCAAAAGTTGGTTTTTTTTGGCATCTATTTAGATAATCATATGGTTTCTATTAGTTTTGTTGTTAATATGCTCAATTATATTGATAGTTTTGTTAATACTGAATCAGACCTGCATGCCTGGTATAAATCCTATGTGGTCAGAGTGTATTATTTTCATGATAAATTGCTGTCATAATTTTGCTAATGTTTTATTCAAAATTTATTGCATCTACATTCACTAGGGAAATTGATCTATAATTATCTTTCCGTGTTTTGACTCTTTCTGGTTTAGGATTCAGTACTACATTTGGATCATAAAAAGAATTTGATAGGACTTCTTTTCTGCCAATTTTACCCAAATAGTCATTTTAGAATGGGGATTAATTGTTCTTGAAATATTTGATAGAATTAACTTGTAAATCTCATCCAGGAAACTTTTTCCTAGGTAGTTGATGACTTGTTCAATTTCTTTTTCTAAGTTGGAGTTATTTAAGTATTTTACTTCCTCTTCTGTTAATCTAGGCAGTTTACATTAAATATTTATCCACTTCACTAACATTGTCAAATTTATTGACATACAGTTGGGCAAAATAGTTTCTAATTATTGTTTTAATTTTGCTTCATTGGTGGTGAATTCATCCTTTTCATTTTATGATACTAGTAATTTGGCCTTTCTTTCTTTAAAATTCAAATTAACCAAAGGATTATTTCTTTTAGTGTGTTTTTTTTTCTCATAAAACAAGCTCTTAGTTTTATTTATTAGCTGAATAGCTTCTTTTTTCAAATTTCAATTATATTAATCTCTTCTTTGGTTTCCAATGTTTCTAATTTGATACTTAGTGGAGGATTTTTAATTTGTTCTTTTTCTGCCTTTTTCAATTGCATGACAAATTCATTGAGCTCCTCCTTCTCAATTTTATTCATGTAAGTATTTAGAGATATAAAACTTCCCCTAAGAACCACTTTTATTGTTCCCAAAGTTTTGGTATGTTGTTTAATTATTGTCATTCTCTTCAATGAAGTTAGTGATTGTTTCTGTGATTTGTTGTTTGACCCATTCATTCTTTTTTCCCCAATTTATTCATTTATTTTTAGTTTGCAACATTCATTTCCACAAAATTTTGAGTTCCAAATTTTCTCCCCCTCTCTCCCCTACTCCACCCCAAAACACCATGCATTGTGATTATTCTTTTCCCCAATCTACCCTCCCTTCTGTCACACCCTTCCCTTCCATTATCCCTGTCTTCTCTCTTTTCTTGTAGGGCAAGATAGGTTTTAATACCCCATTACCTCCATTTTTTATTTTCCAGTTACCTGCAAAAACAATTCTTAACATTCATTCCTAAATTTTTGAATTCCAACTTCTCTTCCTTCCTCCCACCCCACCCATCCCCACTAACAAGGCATGCAATTCAATATAGGCTTCATATGTGTAGTTTTGCTAAAGACTTCCATAATAGTCATATTGTGAAAGACTATCTATATTTCCCTCCATCCTATCTTGCCCTTCCATTTATTCTATTCTCTCTTTTGACCTTATCCTTCCCCAAAATTGTTTACTTCTAATTAACCCACTCCTCACATTTGACCCCCCCTTCTATTATCCCACCATACTCCACTTATCCCTTTCTCCTCTACTTTCCTGTGGTGTAAGATAAATTTTCATACCAAATTGAGTGCGCATGTTATTCCCTCCTTAAGCCATATGTGATGACCAAAAGTTTCACTTTTTCCCTTTCACCTTCCCCTCTTCTGCTCCATTGAAAAAGCTTTCTTTTGCCTTTTTTAGGTGAGATAATTTGCCCCATTCCATTTCTTCTTTTCTCCTCCCAATAAGTTGCTCTCACCCCTTAATTTTATTTATTTTGATGTCATCTCTTCTTATTCAACACACTCTGTCTGTTGTGTGTGTGGGTGTGTGTGTGTGTGTGTGTGTGTCTGTAAAATCCCTCTAGCTACTCAAATACTGAGAAAAGTGTCAAGAGTTACAAATATTATCTATCCATGGAGGAATGTAAACAGTTCAACTTTGGAAAGTCCTTTATGATTTCTCTTTCCTGTTTACTTTTTCATGCTTCTCTTGATTCTTGTGTTTGAAAGTCAAATTTTCTTTTCAGTTCTGGTCTTTTTATCAAGAATACTTGAAAGTCCTCTATTTCATTGAATGACCATTTTTCCTCTGATATATTATACTCAGTTTTGTTGGGTAGGGATTCTTGGTTTTAGTCCTAGTTCTTTTGAATTCTGTAATATCATGTTCCAAGCCCTTTGATCCCTTAATCTAAAAGCTGCCAGATCCTGTGTTATCTTTATTGTACTTTGACAGTACTTGAATTGTTTCTTTCTGGATGCTTGCATTATTTTCTCCTTGACCTGGGAACTCTGGAATTTAGCTACAATATTCCTAGGAGTTTTTCTTTCAAGATCTCTTTCAGGAGGTGATCAGTGAATTCTTTCAATATTGTTTTTATCCTCTTGTACCAGAATATCTTGGCAGTTTTCCTTGATGATTTCATGAAAGATGATGTCTAGGCTCTTTTTTTGATCATGGCTTTCAGGTAGTCCCATCATTTTTAAATTGTACTTTCCAGGTCAGTTGTTTTTCCAATGAGATATTTCACATTATCTTCCATTTTTTCATTCTTTTGGTTTTGTTTTGTGATTTCTTGGTTTCTCATAAAGTCATTAGCCTTCATCTGCTCCATTCTAATTTTTAAAGAATTATTGTCTTCAATAATTGAGCTTTTGAATCTCCTTTTCCATTTGGCTAATTCTGCTCTTTAAAACATTCTTCTCCTCATTGACTTTTTGGGCCTCTTTTGCCATTTAAGTTAGTCTATTTTTAAAGGTATTATTTCCTTTAGCATTTTGGGGGGTTTCCTTTTGGAAGCTGTTGACTTGCTTTTCATTATTTTCTTGCATCTCTCATTTCTCTTCTCAATTTTTCCTCCACCTCTCTTACTTGATTTTCAAAATTCTTTTTGAGCTCTTCCATGGCCTGAGACAATACCATATCTATTTTGGGGGTTTTGCATGCAGAAGCCTTGACTTTTAGGTCTTCCTCTGAAGAACTAAAGTGTTTCTCCTCATACAAAAGGATGGAAGAAAATACTTGCTCACCAAGATTTAAGGATCCATGCTCCTAAGTTACTTAGTGAAAGATAGTACTTTTTACTAGAAGAGTAGTGGTAGACATTCTTAGAGATGATATGAATAGATTAAAAAAATAAAACAACCCTAAAGAATTCCTTTTGTAATAAAGCACATGTTATTTCACCATGAGGTCTAACTATAGGTAAATATTGTTGGGGTAACTGCATATAACCAAATGCAACTTCCCTTCAGTTAAGCTTGTTATCCAGAATTAGCATTTAAAGCCCTTGAAGAGCCAATATCTGCCTAAATTTCCTCAACAAGATTTAGGCCAATAACGATCAGTATCAGCAGACTTTCTGCCAGTATTCATTCCACTTTACCTCTGTATCTTTTGATATTTTACCTCGATTTGACCTCGAAGGAAGAAGATACTTCTATAACAGTTGTTGTTTAACTCTTTAACTCAGTATTGAATACTCCACAAGTTTCCACCTCTCTTTGTCTCTTCTCCTCTCTGACTGGAGGCCTGGATGGTAGATCACAGATCTCCTCTCAAAGTTTTTCTTTCTACCTACAGCTCTGCTTTATTTGAACTCCATAGAACAAGATGTCTCTGTTCCAGACATCCCCTGGTGTCCTTCCCATTTCCAGCTTGTTTTATGTTTTGTTTTGTTCCCCTCTCCACATCACATTGTAAACTCCTTGAGTGTAAGAATTGTATTTCTTTTAATTACATGTATATTCAGAACTTATCCCAACATACGGTAGGTGCTTAATAAATATTTATTAAATGCATTGAATTGAATCTACCAGGGCAGAGCCAAGATGGCAGAGTAGAAAGACTCATATATGCTAGCTGCAAACCCACAGCCCATGGATTTCCTCTAAAAAGAACTCCCAACAAATTCTGGAACAGTGGAAGCCACGCAGCAACACAGTGAAGGAGATTTCCATTCCAGAGAGCCCTGAACAACCGATTCCAAAAGTCCATCGCTCCCTGGACGGGAGTGGAGCTGTTCCCTGCCCTGGCCATGGGGCACTGAAAGGAGTGAGCAGATCCAAGCAGAAGTCAGGGACGGAATCTCCAGCAGCCACGAAGGTCCCTCTACCCACAGACTCACAGGTCAGTGAGAGAGACGGTCTGAGAGGGGAGTGGGGTGTCTCCGGGACTCAGGCCCCCTTGGGAGGCAGCGGCAGAAGAAGTGGCAGAGGCAGCAGCAGCGGCAGAGGCAGCAGCAGCAGGTGGCCAGGGGCTCCCTGAGCAGGCTGGAGCTCAGCAGCAACTCCATTACAAAAGGTCTCTGCATAAACCCCCTGAGGGAACTGAGCCTGGGAGATAGCCCTGTCCCCACCTGAGCACCAGAAATTAAGTTCCCATTGAATAGCAGCCAGGCCTGCCACCAAAAGCCCTGAGGCTGGGGAGCAGCATTTGAATCTCAGACCCCAAGCACTAGCTGGGTGGATCTAGGCAGGGGTGGAGAGGAATCTCAGAAGTCAAGTAATTGGCTGGCAAAATGCCCAGAGAAGGGAAAAAAAAAATAAGACCATAGAAGGTTATTTTCTTGGAGAACAG
>JAQQSK010009427.1:0-13090 GCA_028658325.1 Potorous gilbertii | reverse complement strand
AAAAAAAAAAAAAAAAAAAAAGAAAATCCATTTCCCTCCACTCAGAAGAGAGGTGAAGGACCAAAAATATGTTACATAGACTATGACCCAGTTGCTGTGTCAAGTGGGTCTGCTTGGTTACTTTTCTTTCTTATAAGGAAAGGTTCTGAGGTGGGAGTGCGGAGTACATAAATCACATAATTAATATGGTGTGAGAAAAATATATATACTTAAATTGCTTTTATAAGTAATGAAGAAGAAAGTGTCAAGGACATATGTGCTCAGAAAAAGAGATGGGCTGGGAGCAAAGATAACAGAAAGACTTCCAAACATCTAAAGAAAGTCTTTCAGTGTTATGAATGGATGGCCTGGGGCAGGGTTGGGGTGGGGAATCTTCTTTGGAGAACTTAGCAAGAGTAAGAGCAATAGTCCTATGGGTTAAAATGTGGGTGGGAATCTATCTGCAATGTGAGAAAGAAGATAAATGCAGAAGAAAGCTCAAATATGTCAAAGCACCAAAAGAAAGGAGTATACATCAAGACCCCAGAGTCTAAGGAGTCCTAGACTGTGGGCAGACTGTGTTTATGACACAGTGGTCAATGTATGTGTGTATACTTATGTGTCTATTCTGGAGTAGAAGAAACCCAAAGAGAGCAAGAAGATGATCTTTCCAGTATAAATTTTGCAAGCATCATCCTTGTATACATTAATTCAACAAACTGGTTAAGCACTTGCCATGTGCCACCTATTGTGGCTAAGCACTGGGAATACAGAGATAAAAATTAAACCATCCCTGCCCTCAAGGAGTTTTTATTCTACTAGGACAAAATATGCACACAGATACAAAATAAATGCATATACAAAGTAACATATGGAGGGAGGGAGTATGCTAACAGGAGGATCAGGATTAGAAGGGGATGCTTGAGTTTGAAATTCTAATACACAGGAGCAAAGAGGGAATGTGCTCCAGGCATGTAAAGTAATTGAGGAAAGGTAGACTGGAGTCAGATTCTGCAAGTCCTTAAACTCTATTCAGGCAGAGGACTGTATATTTCATCCTAGAGGTAATGGGGGACCACTAAAGCATCTGAATCATAGAAGTGACCTGGTCAAACCTGTGTCTGAGAAATACCAACTTAACAGTTGCGTATGAAGAAGGAACTGGAGACACGAGAGCCTGGAAGCAGAGAAGTCAATTAGAAGACTAGAATAGTAGTGCAGACAAGAGATGATTAAGGCCTGAACTAAAGGGATGTCCATCAGCAGAAAGAAATGGAACATATGTGAAGGATATTTAGGCAACAAAAGAAAAAAAAAGATGTGGTGACTAAGTGGATATCCAAGTTGTCTCAAGTGTACTCAACTAGCAGGAAATAGTTCTCACACTTTGAGGGACTGAGACAGGTCATAACTCATCTCTACCTCTTCACTTCCCCAGCTTCCTTGAAGTTGCAGCTAAAATCCCACCTTTTGCAAGAATCTTATCAGTTGCTAAAAAGAAAAATTAGTAAAGACCAATAATTTGAAAGATGAACAAAGAAGCAAAGGGACTAAAGGCTACCTTCTGTAAATAACCTTTCCATGGTTCTTCTTAATGCTACTGCCTTCCCCCTGAGAACATCTGATTTGTCTTGAGTGCATCTTGTTTGCACATAGTTGTTGTCTTCCCCATTAAACTGAAAGCTTTTGAGAACAGAGATTGTTGCACATTTCTTTGTATCCCTAGTACTTAGCATAGTTCCTGGCATATAGTAAGTGCTTAATGTTTGTTGACTGACAAAAACCAGTCTGAGGAGAACTGATGCATGCCTCCAGTCACAATGGATCTTCTCCCCACCTGGAAGCAGACAAGATTTAGATGCTTGATTGCAGGACTAGTCATCAAAGTTCATCTTGGCCCAAATCTATCCCATTTCTGCTGACTGGATCTGAAGAACACCAATCACTTCTCCCAGCTCTTATAAGAATTTGTTTTCCCAAAATAAAAGAAAACCAAAGATAGACTGTTAAGCTTCATAGGCAAACTCTAAGCAGCTAGATGGCACAATGGAAAGAGCCCTGGACAAGGATTTTTGAAGACCTCAATTCAAATCCTGTCTCAAGTATTTACCAGCTATATGACTCTGAACAAGATTTTTATCCACTTTCCCCCTCAGTGTCTTAATCTGTAAAAAGGGATAATAAGAGTATCTATCTCCCATGGTTGTTGTGAGAATAAAATGAAATCATACAGGGTGTCCCAAAAGTCTTCATGTGGTTTTAGGTTTTAATAAACTTCAGAAGTATCAATGCTACAAACTTATCCAACAAATGGGGTTTGTAGCTAAGATATAAAAATAATGCATACATGAATGCATACATTGTATGTATATGTGAGCATAACAAATATCCATTCTGCAATAAATAAAAAGTCAAAGGATATGAAGAAACAGGTCTCAAAAGAAGGATGCAAAGTATTCACAATCACATGAAAAGATGCTCCAAATCCCTCATGATAAGAGAAATACAAATCAAAACAACTGTGATGTTTCACATCATACTCTGCAAATTGGCGATAAATGACTCAATAGTCAGTGTTGGAGGGATTGTGGGATGATAGGCACACCAATACATTATTGGTGGATCTGTGAAGTGATATAACTATTTTGCAAAGCAATATGGAATAGTGCAAATAAAGTAACTAAAATGTCTAAGAGACATTTGAACATTACTGGGCGATCATTAATAAGAAGGAAGTTCCCATATACACCAAAATGTTCATAGCTGCATTTTTTGATAGAAAAAATTGGAAATATCCATCACTTGTGAACTGACAAAACAAATTGTGGCATATTTATATAATAGAATACCTCTGTAAGAAACTATGTTTGTGGAAAATACAGAGAAGCATTGCAAGGTATTGTACAATCACAGGCAGCACACCTGAGGATTACAGCTGTGAATGATTTCATGTGCCTAATAACATAGTATAATGAACTCGCTAGTTAGCAACAAACTAAGTATTGCTCAGTAAAGTATGAAATTCATAGCAACATCCTTATGTAAAACACAGCATTCAATCAATATCAAGTATCCAAGTAAAGTCCTTTTTCAACGTACCACACCATCACTGTAGGAACAATTTTCTTAATATCAAGTGTCCAAATAAAGTCCTCTTTCACCTTAACTTGAGGTTGACTTCCAAGTCCCATGGCTCTTTCTCTGTGGGCTTCTCCTGGATTCATGCATAGGCAGCTCTCTACTCCTGCTGCATGTCTCAACTCATGGGAACTGCTTCACTCCACAGCTTTTGTCTCTAAGCAAACGAAGTTCAGCAGGGCAACAATGCTAACACATACCATCAGCACCATTACCTCAATTCATTCATAAAGAACAACAGACAGGACTTGTGTCTGAGAAATTTTCAACAGACAGGGCTTCCTCCTGGCTATCAGAGGTCTTTCTCTATGCTCTCTTCTCGCCTTCAACACTGACTCTTCACATCTGCTTCTCTCAGCTCAGGCTTTCCATGTATACAATTCTACTCAACATCTGCTTTACTAGAGCCCACATGTACCTGATTGGTTAGACCCCATTTGCACATGTCTGATTGGTTAAAACTCTCTCTACAAGGTGTATACACTGTTTCTTGTGAAAGACTGTTGATTAATCAAAGTCAAAATTCAATCAGAGGCACTTGCTTGTCTAAAACAAAAATAACAAAAGACCCTACTTTGCTTGCCATTACAGATATATATGAACTAATGTAGAGTGAAGTAAGCAGAGCCAAGAATACAAAAATGCAGGTAGAAAGAGCATCCTCCAAAAAAGTCAGAGGTGAACATAAAATTACAATGATCAAGCAAAATATGAATATAGAGATACGAGATGCTACACTTACTCCAGCCATCCATGGAGGTAGAAAGTCAACAAGTGTTACATATTGCACCAACTTTCAGACTTTTTCAGTGAATTGATAAGCTGTGGTGATTTTCTTTCCTCTCTAAAAAAACATCCTTTGTTATATGGAATGGCTCTCTGAGAGAGTGGAAGGAGGGATATTTTGGATAACTATAAGGAGGTAAAAAAAAAAGCAGAAAATATAAATTAAAAATTAATTTCAAAAACAAACTTACAAAAATATGAAATGCTAATTATTTAAATTTTAAATACTTACAAGTTTCTCATTACAATTCAATGACTCTTGATCTATGCCTACTCCAGTTTATTTTCAAATTTTGTAAAAATTTTAATCAGTTACTATGAAAGGATTGCATTTGTAATCCTCGACTTAAGGGTCATCCAAAGAATGAAGTTTTGGTGTCTTCAGGACAATTTTGACCTGGTCCCACAATGAAATGTCTAATAGATTTAGATCAGGTGACCAAAGTGGCTATGGGTCTCTACTGATCCAGCAGTCTGACAAAGTGTTATTTGGAAACTGATGTGCATGCAACACATGATAACATGATACCTTGTCCCGTAAAATTTAAAAATTTGCTATTCAAAATTCACAAAGCTAAATGACTGTAAGAGAATGTTAAATAATTAAACTTTAAAATATTGACTCTTGCAAGTGTGTAGCTTGTATACATCTAAACTTACACAAGCTTAAAGCTACAGTAAGACCTTTAGTATATCCCCATATTTGCAAAGTGTTTTGCAAACCTTCAAGTGCTCTAACAACCACCTATTATGATTCAGATCATGAACCCCACTCCCCTTCAGCCAGAAGAGCCCCAGAAAGGGAGAGACCAATAACTACACACTATTCTTTCTATACTGATGCTTCATTAAGTTTGCTCAGGAGTATCTGGCAGAATTAGATCTAAAGACATACAAGTAACTGTCATAAAAGGTCAGAGGCAAATGGTGGTGAGACATGAGCAAGACAGAGCAGAATCATTCCATTCCGTCTGGTGTGAGGAAAAGCACATTTCACAACAGAAACACTGAGCACTTCCTTCCTGGCCTTCTCATCATCTGAGAGGCATGAAGTCAACCATGGTGAGGAAGGGTCTCAATGATTGCCTCACTAAGGACACTGGTTTGCTAGGTAAAACTAGGAGATTTCTATGATGCATTGTGGTTTATTAAACATTTCACACAATAGTTCATTAAACCTCTCCCAAGTCTAGGTCCATCCCATTAATGGCGGCTCAGATGGAGTTTTCCTGGGTATTACTTGACCCATTTTTAGAGATGAAAAAACTGAGGCTCAAAGAAAAGAGGCAACTTACCCAGGATCATCCAGCTCTTGTCAGAGACCAAATTCAAATTTTTCTTCCTGACTGCTAGTCCAGCAGTCTAATATTTTAGCCCCCAAAATACAAGTATGGTATGGTAGAAGGAGTGCAAAATTGGAATTACCAAACTTGAATTGGATTCCAGGACAGAGGTGTGCTGGGACAAGTTCAAACTTAATTCCTGAGAGCTGATTGTTATATTTACAGGGCGAGCAATTATACCATATAGATCATCAAATGCTACAAATAAGGGCTTGGTTTGGTGGTTTGTTGATTTCTAGATTTAATAAAATGATAGAGAAAATGCTCATTAAAGGAGATTAAACTTTCAAGTATGTCATGGATATATTTCTTTCAGATACCCAGTTGTTAAGCATTTAGCAGTTCATACACACATGAGCATACATAACTGGCTTAGACATTTCCTTGAGGAATCGCTTGGATTCTGTCGCTCATCATCATCTTATCTGAAAAGTGGGAAAAATCATACTTGTCCAATCTACTTCAAGGACTGTAGTAAAAAACAATAGCAATGTGGTACCACTTTAAAATTTGTAAAAGACATTATGCATTATCTCATTTGAAGTAACCTCATAACAACTTTGTGAAACACATTTGACCTGTATCATTTTCTCCATTTTATAGATGAAGGCTTCCATGTTAAATAACTTTCCCATGATCATGCAGCCATAGTCCCTATGGAAATCTATGATATTTCTACAACTTGAATCTTAGTTCCACAACCATTAAATGCCTTTCTTTCATTTTACAAATGAGGAAACCAAGCCTGAGCATTGGGTCTTACCCACAGTCCAATTGCTAGTCATCCAAGAAGTATTTATTAAGCACATACTACGTACCAGGCACAATGCTAAGAACTAGGGATGAGAACAAAGGCAAAATCATCCCCTTCCCTCAAGGAATTCATATTTTTTTATTTTTAATTTATAGAATAAAACAAGCATTTCCACAAGGTAGCACAATTCAAAAGATTATTGCACATGAAACTTCAAATCCACTATCAAATAGACAACAAAATTATGGTGTAAATTTGGTTTTTTCTTCCCTCCCCCCAAGCCTGGCTACCATTAGACACAAATATGTGTGATATTATTTTATACATATTTCTATTTATTGGTTCTTTCTCTGAATGTGTTCTTGATAGTATTTTTTCCACAACAGTACAACAAAAGAGATGATGGTACATGAAACTCCAAAAGAACTATGTACTACCAGCTGTTCCTTTCAAATATACAGCAAAATTATCATGCAAATTTCTTTTTTTTTCTTCCTTCAACCTAAAGATGGATACCATTAGACACAAATGGGTATATGCATGTAAAATTCTTTTATACATACTTCTAATTGATAAGTTTTCTCTGAGTGAGGATAATGTCATTCTTCGTATGTCATTTATAGTTGATTTGGGTATTTATAATAAGTCAAAATAACTTATTCACTCAAAGTTACTGTTAAAACAGTATTGTCATTACTGTATATAATATTCTCTTGGCTCTTCTCATTTTGCTCTTTATTATTTCAGGCAGGTCTTTCCATGTTTTTTTCTAAAATAATTGACCTCATCATTTCTGATTGCACATTAGTATTCTATAACAATCATATATCACTACTTGTTCAATCATTCCCCAATAGATGGGCATTCCTCCAATTTCCAGTTCTTTCCTACCACAAAGAGAGATGCTATAAACATTTTAGAATACATAGGTTCTTTTTCTTGTTGCCCTTCAAAAATAGACCAAGTAAAGAGACAGAGCCAAGATGGTGGAATAAAGCCAGGAAATTGCCTGAGCTCTGCCCCAAACCCTTTAAAAATTAAAATTTTAAAATTGCTCTAAACAAATTTTAGTGCAACAGATCTTACAAAAAGACAGTGAGACTAATTTCCAACCAGAGACTATCCAGAAGGTTGGCAGAAAAAGACAGCTGCTTCAGGGTGAAAGAAGAGTTCAGTCATGCAGAAGTCACACTAGTGCAGACTGGGCCTCAAGAAACTTAGAACCAGCCTCAGAGAGACTGAATCATAAGCTGCAGTGAGGATTTCCAGACGTTTCAGTCCACAGACACAAAAGATAATGTGGAAGGTCAGAATGAGTGGCCTGCCACATCTAGATGAGAGTGTATTGCAGTCTAGAGAAGGTTGCTGTAGCACAGCCCTGGACACAACAAATTAGGAACAGACCTTGGTAGGCACTGAATCAACAGTGGCAACAGCTGCTTTCAGAGTTCTCAGCCCAGAGATGGTAAAGGAGTTGAATCAGCAAAAGCTAATAAGCGTCTTTTTGCTAGCATTGAGTCAGGTCTATGACCAGGTCACATTCCTGGCTGGCAGCCCCAGAGCAAGGAAAAGTACTAGCATAGTAGAGTTTGCAACTACAGGAAAGAGGAGAGCCTACTCAGTTCCAGGGTGAAAAAAATGTTTGTAGTCACTCACAGACCAGAAGAATAGTAAACACCTCTCCTTAGATCCTACCACCTAGGAGGAACTGAAAACTTGCAGATCCTTAGAAATGTCTTTGAAAGGAGCTACACAAAACCCCTGGTCTCAGGCCATGGAAGGGCTCAAAAAGGATTTTGAAAAGCAAACAAGAGAGGCAGAGGAAAAATTTTCTAGAGAAATCAAGAAACAAACAAAAAAAGAATGAAAATGTGGAATGCAAAGTGGAATACCTCATCAGAAAAACAACTGACATGTTGAAAGTAAATCCATTAGAGATAATTTTGAAAAATTACAGGACCACCTGAAGCCATGATCAAAAACAGAACCTAGACATCAAGAAATCATCAAAAAAAACTGCCCTGATTTTACAGAACCAGAGAGTAAAAGAGAAATTGAAAGAATCCACCAATCACCTCCTGAAAGAGATCCCAAAAGGAAAAGTACCAGGAACATTATAGTCAAATTCCAGAGTTCCCATGTCAAGGAGGAAATATTACAAATAGCCAGAAAGAAACAATTCAAGTACTGTCAAGATAACACAAGATTTGGCAGCGTCTATATTAAAGAATCAGTAGGACTTGGAATATGATATTCTGGAGAGCAAAAGAGCTAGGATTAAAACCATGAATAGCCTACCCAGGAAAACTGAATATAATCCTCCAGGGGAGGAAATGGGTGTTCAATGGGGTAGAGGTCTTTCAAGCATTCTTGATGAAAAGACCAGAGCAGAATAGAAAATTTGACTTTCAAACAGAAGACTGAAGAGAAGAATAAAAAAAGGTAAACTTAAGGGGCCTAATGAGGTTAGATTATTTAAATTCCTACATGGGAAAATGATATTTTAATTCATACGACATTTCACATTATTAGGATAGTTAGTAGGAGTACATAAAGATAAAAGGTACAGGTCTGAGTTGGATATAAAGGAATGGTATCTAAAAAATTAAATTAAGGGGGAGTAGTTCCAGTTCCAGAAGTCAAAATGGCAGAAAGATTGGTAATTGCTATCTCCCTCTCCTTGTTGACCTTGACAAACCCAGGTAATATCTCCCTGGGAAAAACCCTGGAACAATGGAAGCAGCAGAAGGGGTAAACAGTCTCTTAGCCCTTGAGGCTAGAAAGATTGCTAGGGAGGTTCCCTCTTGCTGTAATTGAAGGGGGGCCAGTGCAGAACCAGAGCTGTCCCAGACAGCCCCACCTCAGGAAACCTGGAGAAGATCCTGAGCCCCAGGGGGGTGAAATGAGCAACCATCCACACCAGGAACCCAAGTGTGCCTCAGCACCCTAGGAGAATCAGGAAGACACTAGCACAGATGGGATCACCAACCACTAAGCTTGCCTATGATCTAGCTCAGCATAGGAGACTTCCTGTGACCAGAGTACCCCTTCACCACACTTAATGAGCTAGCTCCAGGATAACTGTGGGGAAACCCAAAAACACCTCACCTGGAATCTGCTTTCCAACACCAGCCAGCTCAGCACCAGGTAAGCTGCAGCATTTTAGCTTCTAGCTGAAAGAACCAGAGGCCACAACACACAAAGACTCAAGTTTTAGCCACAAGAACTGTGGAACAGAACCTCCTGTGCCCCAGACTCAGAGATCTACTTCAAAAGCCAGGAAAAGGATGATTGTCATGGGTAAGAAGCAAAGCAGAAAAGAAAAGAACATAGAATCTTTCTATGGGGACAAGGGCAAAAATGGAAGTACCAAAGAGGTCAGCATTGAGACTGCACTCTCATCTGAAACTTCAGAAGGGAATATGAACTGGTCTGGAGCATAAAAAGCCTTCTTGAAAGAGCTTAGGAAGGATTTTAAAAGCCCAATTAGAGAAATAGAAAAAAAAAACGACAAATGACTTTAAAAATACAAAAAAAGAAATCACAAAAGAATTTAAAAGGGCAATTGGACAAATGGAAAAGAAAGTACAAAACCTAACCAGATAAAATAACTCACTAGAAGGAATAATTGGACAGATGAAAAGTAGATGCAAACGTTAACTAAAGAAAACAATTTGACAAAAATTAGAATCAGACAAGTAGAAACTAATGAATCTATAAGGCATCAAGAATCAGTCAAACAGAACCTAAAGAATGAAAAGATAGAAGAAAATGTAAAATATCTAATTGCAAAAACAACTGACCTGGAAAATAGATCTGGGAGAGAAAATCTAAGAATTATCGGTCTACCAAAAAGTCATGATGAGAAAAAGAGTCTGGACAATATCATCCAACAAATCATCAAAGAAAATTGCCCAGAAGTCCTAGATCCTGAAGGCAAAATAGTCATTGAAAGAATCCACCATTCACCTCCAGAAAGAGATCCCAAACTAAAAGTTTTTGCACAGCCAAATCCAATGCAACCAAGATTAGGAGGGAAGCAGAAAACTGGGAAAGAATTTTTGCAACTAGTTTCTGTGATAAAGGCCTCATTTCTAAACTATATAGAGATCTGAGTCAAATGCTCAAGAATACAAGTCATTCCCCAATTGATAAATGGTCAAAGGATATAAACATGGAATTTTCAGAGGAAGAAATTAAAGCTATCTATAATCATATGAAAAAATGTTCTCAATCACTATTGATTAGAGGTGCGAATCACAACAACTCTGAGGTACCACAACACACCTGTCAGATTGCCTAACATGACAAAACAGGAAGATGATAATTGTTGGAGAAAATGTAGGAGAGTTGAAACACTAATTTATTGTTGGGGGAGCTGTGAGCTGATCCAATCATTCTGAAATTATGCCCAAAGGGTTACAAAAATGTGTATACCCTTTGACCCAACAATATTGCTTCTGGGATTCTATCCCAAAGAGATTTTAGAAATGAGAAAAGGTCCCACATGTGCAAAAATATTTATAGCAGCTCTCTTTGTGATGGACAAAAACTGGAAATCAAGGGGATGTCCATCATTTGGGGAATTACTGAGCAAGTTGTAGTATATGAATGTAATGGAATATTATTGTACTATGAGAAATAATGAGCAGGAAGACTTCAGAAAAGCCTAGAAAGGCTTATATGAGTTGATACTGAGTGAAATGAGCAGAACCAGGAGAACTTTGTACACAGCAACAACCACAATGTGAGAGGAATTTTTCTGGTAGACTTAGTACTTCATTGAAACGCATGGACTTAAAAACTTTCCAATGCACTCTTGAGGCTAAATGCCTTCAACATGCAGAAAAAGAACTATGGAAGTGGATCAAAGATAGAAACACACCATTTTCTTTTAAATTATGTTTTGTTTTATGGTTTCTCCCATTCATTTTAATTCTTCTATGCAACATGCGTTTAATAGGAAAAAATTAAATTAAGGGGCAAGAAAGGAAGGTACTGGGAGAAAAATAAAGGGATAGGTAGATTGGGAAAAGTTATCTCATAAAAGGGGCAAAGAAAAGCTTTAACAGTGAAGGGGAAGAGGGGGGAGGTAAGAGGGAGAGAGTGAACTTTACGCTCATCAGGACTGACTCAAAGAAGAAATAACATACACATAATTGGATACAATAATCTATTCTACCCTATAAGAAACTAGGACGGGAAGGAGATGGGAGAAATTGATAGATTGGAAGGCAAATTGAAGAAGGAAGCATTCAGAAGGAAAGCACTTTTGAGTTTGGACAGGGTGAAAGGAGGAAGAGGGAATAGAATAAATGGGTGGATAGGAGGGAGGAAAATACAGTTAGCAATAGTAACTGAAAAAAATTTAAGCAAGGTTATCTGATAAAGGCTTCATTTCTCAAAGATGTAGAGAACTGAGTCAAATTTATAAAAATAAGAGCCATTCCCCAAATGACAAATGACCAAAAAATATGAACAGTTTTCAAAAGAAGTCATCAAATCTTTCTATAACCATATGAAAAATACTCTAACACACTGTTTATTGGAGAAATGGAAATTTAAAAGATTCTGAGGTACTAACTCATACCCTATTAGATTGACTAATAAGGCAGAAAAGACAAATGGCAAATGTTGTAAGGGATGTGGGAAAAATGAGACATTAATGCATTATTGATGGAGTTGTGAACTGATTCAGCCATTCTGTAGAGCAATGTGGAACTATTACCAAAGGGCTAAAAAAAAAAATGCATGCCCATTTACCTAGCAAACCACTACTAAGTCTGGGTCCTAAAAAAAAAAAATAAAAAAATAAGTAAAAGTATCTATATTTACAAAAATAGTTACAGTGGCTCATTTATGGGAGCAAAGAAGTGGAAATTGAAGGAATGCACATCAATTCGACTATGACTGAACAAGTTGTGATATGTGATTATGATAGAATACTGTTATACTGTAAGAAATGACGGAGGGTGGAACCAAGATGGTGGAATAGAAAGACTCACATACGCTAGCTCCGAACCCACAGCCCATAATTATCTATAAAAAGAACCCCCAACAAATTCTGGAACAGTAGAAGCCATGTAGCAATGGGGTGAAGGTGATTTCTGTTCCAGAGAGCCCTGAAAAACCGATCCCAAAGGTCCGTTGCGCACCCGATGGGAGCAGAGCCCAGCCCTGCCCTGGCCACGTGGCATGGAGAAGAAGAGATCCAAGCAGGCTTCAGGGATGGAATCTCCAGCAGCCGCGAAGGTCCCTCCACCTACAGACACACAGGTCAGTGAGAGAGATGTCTGGACGGGCTGAGAAGGGAGCGGGGTGTCTCCATGACTCAGGCCCCCTCAGGAGGCCGTGGTAGAGGCAGCAGGTGGCCAAGGGCTCCCGGAGCAGGCAGGATCTTGGCAGCAGCTCCATTTCGGAAGGTCTCTGCATAAACCCCTTGAGGGAACTGAGCCTGAGAGGCAGCCCTGCCCCCACCTGAGCACCAGAAATTAAGTTTCCATTGAATAGCAGTCAGGCTTGCTGCTGAAAGCCATGAGGCTGGGGAGCAGCATTTGAATCTCAGACCCCAAGCACTAGCTGGGCAGATCTAGGCTGGGGTGGAGAGGAATCTCAGAAGTCAAGTAACTGGCTGGGAAAATGCCCAGAAAAGGGAAAAAAAATAAGACCATAGAAGGCTACTTTCTGGGTGACCAGATGATTCCACCCTTCCTCTCTGATGAGGAAGAACAATGCTTACCATCAGGGAAAGACACAGGAGTCAAGGCCTCTGTATCCCAAACATCTGAAATAGATATCCAATGGGCTCAGGCCATGGAAGAGCTCAAAAAGGATTTTGAAAATCAAGTTAGACAGGTGGAGGAAAAACTGGGAAAAAAAATGAGAGAGATGCAAGAAAAGCATGAAAAACGGGTCAATACCTTGATAAAGGAGACCCAAAAAAATTCTGAAGAAAATAACACCTTGAAAAATAGGCTAACTCAATTGGCAAAAGAGGTTCAAAAAGCCAATGAGGAGAAGAATGCTTTCAAAAGCAGAAGTAGCCAAATGGAAAAAGAGGTTCAAAAGCTCACTGAAAAAAATAGTTCTC
>JAQQSK010009426.1:0-13090 GCA_028658325.1 Potorous gilbertii | reverse complement strand
GGCTTTTTTTTGACTGTGGCTTTCAGGTAGTCCCAAAATTTTTAAATTGTCTCTCCTGGATCTATTTTCCAGGTTAGTTGTTTTTCCAATGAGATATTTCCCATTATCTTCCATTTTTTCATTCTTTTGGCTTTGTTTTGTGATTTCTTGGTTTCTCATGAAGTCATTAGCCTCCATCTGTTCCATTCTAATTTTGAGAGATCTATTTTCTTTAGTGAGCTTTTGAACCTCTTCCATTTGGCTAATTTTGCTTTGAAAAATATTCTTCCCCTCATTGGCTTTTCGAACCTCCTTTGCCAATTGAGTTAGCCTATTTTTCAAGGTGTTATTTTCTTCAGCATTTTTTTGGGTCTCCTTTAGCAAGGTTTTGACCCATTTTTAATGCTTTTCTTGCATCTCTCTCTTTTCTCTTCCCAGTTTTTCTTCCACCTGTCTAACTTAATTTTCAAAATCCTTTTTGAGCTCTTCCATGGCCTGGGCCCATTGGATATCTATTTCAGATGTTCGGAATACAAAGACCTTGACTTCTATATCTTTCCCTGATGGTAAGCATTGTTCTTCCTCCCCCGAAAGGAAAGGAGGAAACATCTGTTCACCAAGAAAGTAGTCTTCTATGGTCTTATTTTTTCCCCTTTTCTGGGCATTTTCCCAGCCAGTTACTTGACTTCTCAGATTCCTCTCCACTCCCGCCTAGATCTGCCCAGCTAGTGCTTGGGGTTTGAGATTCAAATGCTGCTCCCCAGCCTCAGGGCTTTCAGCAGTGGGCCTGGCTGTTATTCAATGTGAGCTTAAGTTCTGTTGCTCAGGTGGGGTCAGGGCCACTTCCCAGGCTCAGTTCCCTCAGGGGATTTATGAGGAGACCTTCTGTAATGGATCTGAACTCCTGCCTGCTTGGGGAGCCTGGGTCTGCTGTTGTACCTGTTTCTGCTGCTGCCTCTCTGGAATGGAAATCTCCTCCACTCCATTGCTGTGTGACTTCCACTGCTCCAGAATTTGTTGGGAGCTCCTCCTTATAGGTAATTTATGGGCTGTGGGTTTGGAGCTAGCATATGTGAATCTTTCTACCCCGTTTTCTTGGCTTCTCCCCCTCCATTGATATTGTTGATCTTTTGTTCTTCCAGATGAATTTTGTGATTTTTTTCTGACTTTATAAATTAAATTATTTTTGATCATTTTATATCGCATTAAGTCAAATAATTTAGGTAGGATTGCCCTTTTTGTATTGACTTAACCTAACCACGAACAATTAATACATCTTCACTCATCTCTAATCTGTCTTTATTTCTGTGAAAAGTCTTGTGTTCATGCAGTGTTTGTGTTTGTCTAGCAAGTAGACTTCCCAGTTTCTTATACTGTCTACAGGCATTTCAAATGACATTTCTGTGTCTTTTTTGGGTATTGAAATGTCAGTGATTTGGCTTGTTATATAACCTACAACTTTGCTCAAATTATTAATTGTTTTATCTTGGTTTTCAGCTCATTTTCTATGGTTCTCTAATTATAACATCAGATCATCTAACAAGTGATAGTTTTGTTTCTACGTTATATATTTCAATTCCCTCTACTCATTTTTCTTCCTTATTGCTATAGCTAACATTTCTAGAACAATATTGAACAATAGTGTTGATAATGGACAGCCTTATATCATCCTTAATCTTACTGAGAAAGCTTATCCCCATTACAGGTAATGCTTGGTAATGGTTTTTGACAGATACTACTTAAGATTTTATGGACAGTGCCATTTATTCTTGTGCTTTTAATAGGAATAAGTGCTGTATTTTGTCAAGTTTTTTCTGCATCTACTGAGATAATCATAATGTTTTTTGTTATTTTTATGGTTAATTATGCTGACAAGTTTTCCTAATATTGAACCAAGCCTCGCATTTTTATAAATTCCACTTAGTTATAGTTTATGATCTTTGCAATATATTGCTATAATATCCTTGCTAGTATTTTATTCAAATTTTTTGAAATCAATATTTGTTAGTGAAATTGGTCTGTAGTTTTCTTTTTATGTTTTTTTCCTCTTCATTCTAAGGGTATCACCATCATATTTGCATCATAAAAGAAATTTGGCAATAATTCTTTGCCTATTTTTCCAAATAGTTTATATATTAATGGAATTATTGTTCTTTATATATTTTGCAGAATTCACTCATAAATCTGTCTAATCCTGGGCAATCTTTCTTAGGGAAGTCATTAATAGTTCAATTTCTTTTTAAATATAAGGTTATTTGGTTATTCTCACTAACACAAACTGTTTGGAAAACTGGAAAATAATATGGCAGCATAAACTAGGCATAGACCATCTTACACTGTACACCAAGATAAAGTCAAAATAGGTACATGATTTAGATGTAAAAACTGATACTATAAGCAAACTAGAAGAGCAAGGACTAGTTTATCTGTCAGAATTATAGAGAAGGGAGAAATTTATGACAAAACAGGAGATGAAAAATATTATGAAATGCAAAATGGTTGATTTTGATTAAATTAAATTGAAAAGTATTTTTGCACAAACAAAGTCAATGCAGTCAAGATTTGGAGGGAAGCAGAAATATGGGAAAGAATTTTTACAACTAGTGTCTCTGATGAAGGCATCATTTCTAAAATATATAGAAAAGTGAGTCAAATTTGCAAAAATACAAATCATTCCCCAACTGATAAATGGTCAAAGATATGAACAAGCAGTTTTCAGAGGAAGAAATAAAAGTTATCCACAGTCATATGAAAAAATGCTCCCAATCACTGTTGGTTAAAGAGTTGCAAATCAAAACAACTCTGATGTCCCACATCACATGTATCAGATTGGCTAACATGACAAAGGGGAAAATGATAAATGTTGGAAAAAATGTGGAAAAATTGGAGCACTAATGCATTGCTGGTGAAGTTGTGAACTAATCCAACCATCGTGGAGTACAATTTGGAACTTTGCCCAAATGGCTATACAAATGACTATATGACTATACTATGCTTTGACTCAGCAATACCACTCCTAGTTCTGTATCCAAAAGAGGTCATAAAAATGAGAAAAGGGCCCACATGTACAAAAATATTTATAGTAGCTCTTTTTGTGGTGACCAAGAATTGGAAATTTAGGGGATATTCATCAATTAGAAAATGGCTTACCAAGTTGTGGTATGTGAATATAATGGAATACTATTTTTCCAAAGGAAATGATGAGCATGTGGAACTCAGAAAAATATGGAAATATTCATATGAATTGATGTTGAGTTAAATGAGCAGAACCAGGAGAACATTATATATAGTTACAATTACATTGTATGATGAATGACTTGGGTATACTTAACTCTTCAACACTTGATAAAAAAATGTTATCCACATCCAGAGAAAGAACTTTGGAGTCTAAATGTGGAAGAAAGCATATTATTTTCTCTCCTTTATTTTGTTGTCTTGTTTTGTTTCTTTTTTCTTTTGGTTCTTTCCATTAGTTGTAATTCTTTACATCATAACTAACGTGAAAATGTTTAATATGAATACATAAATAGAGCCTATATCATATTGCATGCCATCTTGGGGAGGGGGACAATTTAAGACTGTAAAGTAAAAATAAATGACCTAATTATATATACAAGAATATTGGACCTATTTTGCATCATAGTAGCAAGACTCTTAGGATTTTCTGGAAGACCCTTCCACCACATAAATGGATTTATGGCTTCTATCAAATAATAATCCTAATTTAGACTGTACTAAGGTGAAAGAAATTAATAATTAAGGAAGAAAGAATGAAAAAAGAAATAAAATTACATACACTTCCTCTACCCCATGAAGGAGTCACCATAAATAGAAAATAGAAGAAAAAGAAAAAAATCTTTTAGCAATGTAGCCTATTCTGGGTCTCACTTGAAAGAGTGAACTTACTTGTTAAATGATGGTTATCAGGATGCACAGGTGATGAATGTGAATTCTACAAAACCTGAAGAATTCAGTTAAGTCCAATGAGGATTACTTTTAGGCTTTGGAGAAATGAGTGCTATTAGTTTATTCCTGACTATGCCTCGAATACTATGTTTCTCCCAGCCAGTATTCCTGAAAGTTGGTAGAAAAGGCTGGTTCCAGGATTTCCTTCTCAGTGGCCCTAATAATTTGTTAGTATCATAATGGTTAGTTAGATTGTAGGGCCAACATGCTATTCATAGTGCCTATGATGGCCGTGAATATCCTGGCACAGTTCTGAATTGTGAAATATAACATATTCTCCACATGAAAGGTAGAACCAAACATTCATTCAGACAACAGAAAGTCAAATCTCAATACTACAAAGCCACATATATTGTATCAACAAAATCTACACACAACAACAATGCAGAGGACAACCCTATTCTCAAGCCTTCCCCATATTAGGGCCTTTCCACAAACAAACAAACACTCATGAGCCTAGCTGCTCACCTCCTCTTTATCCCTCATTTTTTACTGCTCTGACAAGTTTCCTCTCAGCTCTGCTGTAGCTCCTCCTCTTCCTATTCCACCCTTCCTGTTCCACTCATTTAGCAAACTCCTCCAACCACAGGCTCCATGTGACTCAATCTTCCATGTGACCCAAGCAGGTCACATGGGCCCATTAATGAATGGGAAAGATCTTCCCATTTAAATTACTATTACACTGATGTAGGGCCTCAGCCACCACGATGTTATGGTCTGGTCAACACAATTTCATCAGTATAGTGGTATATATCAATGCCCTCAGAAAGAAAAGCTTCCTTTAAGTTTCTGCTTGCCATTATGTGGTGAAGAAAATTCAGGTAGCCCTGGGAATGGACAATGAATATATATTGAGTTTCTTCCAAGGTGAAAGTAGAATTCTTGTGACTAATGTTAGTCATAAGAATAGAGAAAAATGCAGTGAAGAGGTTAATAATCCTAATAACACTCATCCTAGACCTGAACTACCTAGTCTATGACACTGACAAAGTCAGGATTAGCTGTGTTGATAAGCATAATGACTTTCACAGGTCCCCATAATGTGACAAAATATCAGGTACCACCTTCCCTCCTCACAGATAACACAGGATCACTGTAAAGGAAGTTGATATAGCTAAATATTCCTCTACATCTATCTCCATCACTAGAGAAAAAAAAATGTTTCATCACTCTAAGGACTCCATATTGTTTGCTGATAACTGAACAGGATAGGTTGTGCAACTCTAAGGGTTTTCATTTGGCTGTGCTCACAATATCTGGCATACAGTTTCCAAAAGAACTCATACAGTCATGGTTCACAAGAACCATAGTCTGTCCACTGTAACTTGCCCTGAATAATCAAAATATGGAAAGGCTTTTTGAGGATGTCTTCATCTTGGATAAGGCTGAAGGGTTCCTTGAGCCCTGATACTGAATTTCCCTGCATAGTTTTAGTAGCATACCCATAGCCTGACCATCAACTGTTTTCTTATCAGGAATCATATTCAAATATTTCATCTGCTTCCTACCACATTCCCAGGGCATCTATTTGCACAGATATCACTATCTTCCCAAGCCACAGCTGTTACAATATTTTGATCAAATTTCATTTGATCAGCCCGTGACTACAGAGTTATGTAGAAAGGAAGACCCATAGTTAAAGTCTGAAGCAAGAAGATACTATCTAATTGTTCCAAAGGCAGAATAGACATATGGTATGGTAGCCTAAGACTGTGTGTGTGTATGTGTGTGTGTTGGAGGGGTAAGGGCAGAAGGTAGATCTAATCTACCAAGCATTTCTTTTAGAAACTTCTCTATTAGGGAGCTGATTACAATGAGGATTCATTTTAATAGGGCTTTAATTAAATAGCCATTTAATAGGGTGGAAGTAGCTCCCTGATTCAGCCATCTAAGAAGGGACAAAGGGTAATTAAATCCCTATCTGGAGTCTTTAATTGACTTATCTGACTCTATAGTACTATCCTCAGAGTGCTTTTATATCTGTGCAACTCTTTGGCAGATGGTGTCTCAGTACTGACTACAAGATATCATCAGGAGCCACTGCTGCAGTTACTCTTCAGGTTGCCATTTGAACTTCTCCTGCAACTTTTCAGTTTTAAAGGACAGTTGAAAACTCTCATGGTGACAATCCACCCACCTTATCCTCCTTAATTGATGGAGATATCCCAGGAGCAATAATAGCAAAAATGACATTTTTTTTTTAAATCTCAGTGAAAGTTTTCAAGTTTCTTCCTCACTTAGGTTCTAATTCTCATGGCTTCCCTGGAATGCAGTAAAATTTTAGAGGCTACCCTAAGACTTGTGGGTGATTTATTTATCTTTACCCTAATAAGCAGAATTTCTTTTACTTCATATTCATTAGCTCCAAAAGTTTTCCATTAACCTTCATTGAATAGTATTTAAAAATTGAGTTTTGTCTCTACTTGCTGAATGTATTGACCAATTTAATTTGAGTCTAATTTTATTGAGAATGCAATTTCTGAAGATGTTGAACCACATCCAATGTGCACTGTACCTGATATTTCTGTAGTTGCCCTGGCATCCCCCTCCAGCACCCACTGAACTAATTTCTATGCCTCATCAGAGTAGAATGTTCCATTGATAATACTTCTCACATACCATTAAAAAAAACTTTGGCATAAGGACCCATAGCACTATATCTTTCTATTTGTGGCACTCTTAAAGCAACCACAATATGGGCCATGAAGCCATATAGTCCAAATTACTGATAACTTTCTAGGGGTGAGATTGATTCAGGTTAGCACCCTAATAGTTCCAACTCAATACTGACACAAAATGAGGAACTCATTGAACAGTACAGCACTCTGTTAGTTCAAGTTCCATGTTGGGATAAAATAAGGAGCTATAGGTCATAGAATAGTTAGCAAAAGGAAGCTTCCTTAGCTGTATCATAGAAAGTCCATTTAACACAGGTAAAGTAGCATTTGCCTTTTATAGATGAGTCCACTCTCTTCTCCATATTGAAGTATGTCTGGTATGAAGGGCATGATAACACAAATTGTGTGTTCTTAGTACATCCACCAAATCTGAACGGCCCCAGACACATAGTGGGTGGATCTTTTATGCCCTTTGAAGAAAAAGAGGCTATGTCAGAATACTCAGGAAGTTGTATCCATGGATGTTCTATTTAAACTTTAACTTATTCCCAGGTCCTTTTGCTCTTTCAGTTTCTCTGAGCAATTTTTTTGAGGGAGTCAATGTTAGATGAGGGGAATATGAAAAAAAGTGAATGGGGCTAGTGATTGCTGGAATTGTCTTCCTCCCTGATTGTACTGTCATTCACTCCTGGCTGAGTCTTCTCTTCATAGGCTGTATTCCCTCACTATCTGAGATAGTCATTAGAACTGTGGCTGAAAGTAAGAAGGATGCCCAAATCCTGATATAGTCTCCCTTAAGAATGAATTGGGAAGAAGAATTTTTTTTCCAATGGCTTGAGTATTCAAACTTTGTTAAGGGAAATCCTATTTCCATCTCTTCTATGGCCACTGGGGAGTGATGTGAATTTAAAGCGAACTACCTATTCCTATCATTGAGAACCTTGGGAATAGTTAGTAACTTCTTGGCTCTATTCTACCATCAGGCAATTGCAGATTTTGGTCTCAGTGACTAAGTCTAATTATCACTAGGCATATAGATATTCTCTCTCTCTCTCCTTCCCACACATCTCCCATACTCTTTCCCTCCTTCCCCATTCTCTCTTCTTTCTTTCCATGGATACGCTTTCTTCATGTGTAATGTGTGTATGTGTGTGTGTGTGCGTGTGTGTGTGTGTGTATGTATGTATTGGACAGCTATGGATGGAGTGTCAAGTCTCATCTTTCTGAGTTAAAATCTCAGATACTTACCACCCCTGTGACCATGGGCAAGTAGCTTAAACTTGTTTTCCTCAGTTTCCTCCCACACCATACATACATACATATATATGTGTGTGTATATATGTATGTATGTACATAATAGATATATCTTTATCTACAAAGCCAAAAATGGAGCTCTTCTTTCACTCAGGATTCCATTTTATAAAGATTGAGGGGGATAAATAGATGTACACCTACACCCACACACACACACATGTTGTGATGAATGAAAAATCTGAGAGACATATTTTCTGGGTAATCAATATTCAGCTTGTTAGTTATGGCTAACAAATAATAAAATAAGGCCAGAGACCCTTTGAGAGTTTAAGTACCCTTGAGAGTGGGCTGACTGGCAGAAGTCAACTCTGATCAGCTAACCATTAATGAGGCAATGAATGTTATAATGAGAGTTAGTCTTATGCTAATAATGGACTAGGGAACCTGATTTTGATTATGTCCCTTTTAAACAAAGAGACTTATCTCTACCCAGACCACCCCAGCTGTGGCAATGTAGAGGAAGGAATCTACCTTCATCCAAGCCACCTATATGCGTAGTTGAACAATGAGCCAGAATTTACCTAGACTAAACTCTTTACCCTTTATTCAGGATGAAGCCTTCCCAGTTGTATGGGATCTCCCTCAAGAGTGAGTAGAATGCTAACCCAATCTCATTATCAGCCCTGTTCTTCAGAGACTGCTTTGGCCTAGTAGAGAATGAGGAAATAGAAAGGGAAAAAACCTGGATAACCCATGTTAATTGTTTATTAGTAATTATAATAATGCGCATGCTCTACATACATGTATTATGTATAAAGAGATGTGTACAGTGCCTTCTATGTAATTATGCGTTTATATAACATATGGAAATTGTCTTGCCTATAGAGTATGTATGTCTATCTATGAACTCATTACATACAAGATAATTTAAGGGAGGAAAGAAACTAATTTTGGAAGGATCAGGAAATTATGTATAAGGTAGCACTTAAACTGTCTTGAAGGAAGTAAAAGATGTCAGGGAGAAGTGAGGATAAAGAGCATTCCAGGCAAGGTGGTTGGTTCATACCCACAGAGAAGCAAGAGAGAATGTTGTGTTTGAGCAACAATAAAAAAAAATAAAAGCCGGTTTGTCTGGACTACAGAATTAGATTATAGTTTTATTGGACCTATGGGTAGTTTGGTACCAGGTTTAAAGGGCTCTCAAAGTCATAGGAGGAGTTTATACTTTTATCCATGAGAAAAGAAGCCACCGGGTTTTTTAAAATACAGAAGTAATATGGTCAGACAGAGAAGTGAGGAAAAACCACTTTGTTGGGTGTAAATGGATTGGAGTAGGGAGAAACTCAAGGCAAGGAAGATTGTTAGATGGTTATTGCAGCAATGGAAGTGAGACATGATGAAGGTCTGAACTCTTAGTGAAGTTAGAGTAGATGAAGGAAATATGGATGTGGAAACTCAGAGTTGGCAACTTTTGGGGTATGTTATAGGATTAAAAGAGTGAAGAATAAAGAATGTTACTGGGATAACCTGGGAGATTAGAAGGATGCTGATGTCCTCAGCAGAAACAGGGAAATTCCTAACTGTAGTTTGTTGGAAGTCAGGAAGAAAATAATGAGTACTGTTTTGGGCCAATTGAATTTGAGATGGGATATCCAATTTGAAATTTCCTCAAAGCAGCTGGAGTTAAGAGAATGGAACTCAGGAGATTGATTGGGACTGGATATATAGATCTAGAAGTCAACTGCATAGAGATGATAAATGAACCTATGAGAATTGATGAACCTATGAAAGTTTCTCCCAGAGTAAGAAAGCATATAAAGAAAAGAAGAGGATCCAGGACAGAGCTTTATAGTTTACTCACAATTAGAAATTTTAACTTAGCAAAAATTCATGAATTCTAGGAGGATAGGTCATTTTAGTCGTAATGCCTGCCATACAGAAAACTATTAGGAAAGTTATGCATTATCTAGGATTGGGCACTGAACATCATCACCTTGTAATTTTAAACTTTAAGAAGCTTGTACCATGATTAAGATAATATAACCAACACAAACACAACAGAACTGGGTTGCTTGTCATACCATCCTGCCACGCCATGACCATTATCAGGAAATTAACGTTTAAATCTCAGGTCTGCTATTGACTATGTGACCCTAGAGAAAATAGCTTAGATTTTGATAGTCTCAGTTTTATTATCAGTAAAACCAAAATCAAAATAGCTTTATTAAGTACTTGACAATATTATCATAAATAGAATCTACTATAAGCTTGAGAATTCTATGTAAATATGACTTTAGAGGAACCATGACATGGAAGAAAATCTCCAGATTTTTTGTATAAAATTGAAGAAAATGATAAAATTGTGAATTTAGTTATTTGGGAACCATAATATAGTGAATCCCTGAGTAAATTAATTAAATATTTTCAAAATAATTGATCCTGAGGGGTGGAGTCAGGATGAATTGATTAAAAGTAACCAAGTTGAACTTCCTGACTATTCCCCTCCAACAACTTTAAAATAATGCCTCAAATCAAATTTTGGAGAGGCAGAGCCCATGAAAGATCAGAGTAAGACATTTTTATGAACTAAGTAAATTTAAGAGATCAGCAGAAGTCTGTGGCACCATGGTGGATGTCTGTCCCAAGCCTGCACCACAGTGACAACAATAGTGGTCACAGCAACAGCAGCATCTTTGGTAGTTCTCAGTGCACAGATGGTAAGGGGGTCATACAATTAGTCAGAAAGACATCATAGGGGACCCTTTATGACCACTGGGTACAGATAGTACTAAGGCAACTCCATTGCTCACACACAGTTCTGGGGCCCAGTTTAGAGAAGAGAGGAGGGTTAAGGGTGAGTCAAAAGGGAACAGGGGCCCTAGTCACAGTTCCATGGCAAAGATAATGCTAGTGATTTTAGCTATATGGGACCAGTGGCCCTTGCTAGGTAAAGATCAAAGTGCAGAGAAGAGCAATTACCATACATATCCCTGAGGATCACATCACCTTGAAAGGACAAAATACTTGCAGATACCTCCCCCTTCCCCCAAACTAGTTCTGAAAATAGCAGCATGAAAAAAATTTGAAATTTCTATCAGTGTTTACTCATCCCCCAGGCTAGCAGCCCAACTTCATAACATTCTAAGTCAAGCTATAAGCTGGAAAAATGAGCAAACAATAACAGCAACAAAAAAGAATTTGACCACGTAAAACTCCTGTTGTACTTGTTCTTCATTTTGTTTTTTCTTTTTTTGGGGGGGGAATGTAACAACTTTATTGAAAGAAAAGTGCAGTGAAATTACTCAAAAGCTTGAAAGAAATGAGGGAATTTAGATACCTCCCCTCAAGTGCAGGACGAAGTGAAGGTAGATTGGTGGATTCTTTCTGGATGTTGTAGTCAGATAGGGTGCAACCATCTTCCAGCTGCTTCCCAGCAAAGATCAATCTCTGCTGGTCTGGGGGTATGCCTTCTTTGTCTTGGATCTTTGCCTTGACATTCTCAATGGTGTCACTGGGCTCTGCTTCAAGGGTGATGGTCTTGCCAGTCAAGGTCTTCACGAAGATCTGCATTTTCAAGCAGCAGCAATGGCAACGCACACATTGATCAACAGAGTCAGCTCCTGTCCTTGGTGGATCTACTGTTCTTCGTTTTCAAAGAGGACCATGACATCAGACAAATGATAACATGACTTTCACTTTGCTTTGCGTGAAGGAGAGCTGTGTAAGGTCATCAGTCTCACTTTCTTCTCCTGAATCATCTGAATCCAGTGACCAGATATTCATCAGGATGACTAGAGACAGCCCAGGATGCAATAGGAGACCTTGGCCTTTTAGGCTAAGTCCTTTTCAGGTACTCACTTAAAGTGAGGTAATGCCTACTCATTGAATAGACCTCTTTAAAAGGTAGTCAGGGAGATGACCCATTTAACAGAAAAGAGAAAATAAATAGATGAATCAAGCTGGGAGAGGCAGAAACCTGAGAATTGTTATTCGAGGAGAAACTGTTACTATTGACATTCACTCTAAGCCAGAGGGGTCCAAAACCAGGAGGTTGGACAGGGACCCTTCCTTGTTCAATCCATGAGCTTCAGAGTGCACTGAGTCTAAAGTTTTAGGGGAGACAAGAAAGAAAGAGAGAAGGAAGGGAAGGGAAAGAAAGGAGCTACTCAGATAGCTAGGTCCCTATTTAGGCAACTCAATCTACTCACAAGCTGTATTCATCCTTCGTTTTCAAAGAGAACCGTGAAATCAGAGAAATGATGACATGGCTTGCACTTGACTTTGTTTTGAGTGAGCTAGGGCTTTGCAAGGACTCCAGCCTCATTTTCTCCTCCTGAGTCATCAGTAATAGCCATATAAAGCTACTATTGTGGCAGAGAAGAACAAGATAAAATGAGAAAACTGTTTCAAACAAGGCCTCAAAAAATATTTACTGATCCCAAGACAAGTAAGAATTCTTGGAAGAGTTAAAGAAGGAGATAAGAATGGTAGAGGAAAAACTAGGAAAAGAAATGAGAGTGATATAATAATTTTATGAAATGAGAATTAATAACTTGGTAAAAGGCACAAAACAATACTGAAGAGAATAGCACATTTAAAAACAAAATTGGTCTAATTGTAAAAGAGGCACAAAAATGTACTGAAGAAAAGAATTCCTTTAAAAGCAGAATTGGTCAAATACAAAAAATAGACAAAAAAAATCTCACTGAAGAAAATAATTCCTCAAAAATTAGAATTGGGCAAGTGGAGGCTGACGACTCCATAGGATATAAAGAAATAATAAAACTAGTTATGTGTCTTTAGGTAAGTCACTTGAATTTTTGGGGCCTATGGCAACTCTCTAAGAGAGAAAGTTACAGCTGACTTCTTCCATTTTCCCCAGGTTATCCTCAATGTCTAGAATTCTCTCACTCCTTGTTTCTATTTCCTGGCTTCCCCGGCTTCCTTCAAGTGCCAGCTAAAATCACACATCCTTGAAGAAGCCCTTCCCAATTCCAATATTTCTAGTGACTTTCTTACGTTGATTATCTCTAATTTATCTTCTCTGTACTTTGTTTGCTTGTAGTTACTTAAGCTTTCTCCCCCATTAGATTGTAAGCTTCTTGAGAGCAGGTACTGTCATGTTATTCTCTTTGTATTCTCAGTTGACAATACCCTCAACTCCCCACAAGAGAAATAGTAATAATGCTGCTAATAATACTAACCTCTAACATTTATCTGTAACTTTAAGATTTGCAAAGTGATAATATCATCACAATTGAGATCCAACAATG
>JAQQSK010009425.1:0-13090 GCA_028658325.1 Potorous gilbertii | reverse complement strand
CAACCAAATTCTGTTAACTGAGAGGTTAGATGGTGAGGAATGCAAGAATTGAGGTAAAATCTTGGAGAGAGAGAGAGAGAGAGAGAGAGAGAGAGAGAGAGAGAGAGAGAGAGAGAGAGAAGAGTTAGTTTGAGAATCTTATTGTGTGAAGTGAACAGCTGTTGATTCAGTACAGCTGATGTGGGACACTGGCAGTGTCAGGAACATTTTTAAGTTTTGTACCAGGTTTGAGATTCACCAGGTTTTCCAATATGACAGATATGTAAAATAGGTTGCAACTCACAAAATTTCCTAACATTTCAATCTGAACTGCTTTTAATCTAACTGCATTTATAGATGTTAATATAGATGTAAATTATTTCAAAGTACAAAACACTGTAATTATTTTGGAGGAGAAGACTAACTGAATGTATATTACTGTAGTTATGACAGCTATGAGGAAAGATCCCATTATCCATTTAAAAAATATATTACCTAGGTTTAAGCCTTAGCTTGGAATGTGCCATGTTGGAATATTGGGGATGGGTGGGGAGGGAGGGCAGGAAGTGAATGGGAAAGTAAAAACAGGATTTAAATAATGTTTCATGATTCTATGAAGGGAATGTCTATGCCAGCTGGTAGAAGATCACAACAGTTGGAAATCTTTCTTCTTTGCTGGCCTAGGTTGGTGAACCCTCTGTCTTATTATAAGAGAAGCAATGAATAGCAATCTTCATTTGAGAAGAGCCAACCTAAACCACTTGTTAAATAGAACAGTTATATTGTGCTACTTTTTCAATGTTATGCTTGCCATAGGCAAAAGTGTCTGGGTATTTGATGAGCTCACTTTCTGACTATGAGCTTTTTCTAGGACTCCTCCAAACCACTCAATTATTATATTAATTGTTTATGAGAGAAATTATTTTACTGTTATAGTAATAACCAAATATTAATTTGGGATGGACTTTCTCCTTTATTTCCTCATTTAAAATCTTGCCCTATAAAAAGTCAGTTTCTGAAGGACATGACTGGTTGATGAGATTGTCCTAGCCCTCAAGGAACATGCTCTTCAGTCTTAGGCAGGATCCTACCCTTCTAGGAGACCTTACTGATGTTTAGAGTGTAAACAGAATCCAGTGTAGATGAGTTCTTACGCTGAAGAAAAGAGCCTCTGTCCTTGTACTCCTCCATTAGAGTTTAGGATGACCCAGCTCATGAAGGAGAAAATCAATCAGAGTGATCTGGGGGAAGATGGATTCTCTGTCCAGATTTCTGGAGGCAGCTGAGTCAAGCCACACTTTCAGCAGGAGGAGCTGAAGACTTCAAGTTCACTTCCCCATTAAATGTTGATTTTCGGTTGTCAAGGGAATTATTCCCTTTCAAAGATTATTTAAACTTTCAGGCTTTTCATGTCTTTTGTCTTTGGTTACCGAGAGAAATCACTGACCATCAATTTATTGATTATTAGCTAGCATAATTGATAAATTGATTATTAATTAACCAGAAACTCTGTCTCTCAGGGTTTTTCATTTATCACATTTACTACGGACAGGTTAGGTCTCCTACCTGACCTAGGGGTAGTTAGGTGATGCAGTGCTTGAAGCTGAACTGAGGATCCAGAAGACGACTTTGAATTCTCTTTCAGAAACTTACAGGTTTGTGTGACCTTGGGGAAGTCACCTATCTCTCAGGCTTACTTACAATGTAAAGATAATAGTCACATCTAACTCACAGGGCTGTTGTGAAATCAACATTAGATAACATATGTCAAGTGTTCTACTATCACACTATCCTTCAAGATTCAGTTGAAACTCTATGATCTCCACGAAAGCTTTCATGATCTTCCTCCTAGAGTAGGACATGTGCTTCCATTTCTCAGACCTGGTACAGAACTGTCAACCCTTCTTTTGTTCTATTTTCATGTGTTATTCTGAACTATAGCCATTTGTGGATCCACCATAATGTCTTCTACTGTAGGCTCCATGAGGGCAGGGGCCATTTCTTCTTTAAGTTTTATCTTCCCTCTTCCTTTAGCGCAGTGCTCAGCATATAGCATTCACTTAAAAGAGATTCTTCTGTTAAATTGACCTGGGCTGACCCCTGGCCTTGTGTATTCCTGTTTGAGTTACATAACCTAATGGGAACTTTGATGGTTCTGAACTGTGATTTTATTTGCACTCCCCTAGAACTCCCTCCCCTGAGATTAGAATACACAAGGAAATCCTTTAACCAGTTCTTACTTTTAAATTAAGAACATTTTTTCTAAGGTTAGTCAAATGGCTTGGCATTAACCGTTTGGTGTGACTTTAGTTATCTGAACTCACTTTGGATCTTAACTGTAATCCTATATTTATGTGGAGTGGCCCTCAGAGCTTTTGTTTATAGTTTACATGATATAAGCCCTTAGAGTAAGTAGACCTCAGGATGGTGAGAATAAGGGCTGTCAAACACTGGGGAACCTTTTTGTAAAAATATATATTCCTAGATGGTAATAGTGTTTCCTAAATTAGATATTCCTCACTGGTTCAAATATAGTTCATATTTGCCACCCTCTTCCCCAACACATCACCCTCTTATGATGAACTCTATATAGAACTATATAGATATGAATTACACAGAATCACTTAAAAGTTCAGAACTGGAAGTGGATTCATTGGATGGCTAGTCTAACCCACACTTTGAAAAGAATTCTACAACAAATGGAGGGTAGACATCTGTTCCTCCCAGACCTTCTGTTTAAGGATAGTGCCTAGGACAAGCATCACATAATTTCCATCCAGGTTGTAAGACTTCATCATGTCCTGCCAGGTACCTTCCCTCCAGTGCCTCTCTGCTTTTCAGTTTCTTTTTATGCGATGTTGTATTCCATTAAACTGTGTACTCCTGGACTGTCCTTTCCAGTGAAGTCTCTTCAGTGAGGTTAAAATCTTTATACTGAGGTGGTTCCTTTTGTATAGCTCTAAATATCTCTTTTTCTAGCCATACACACACATAAACAATCATGTATATATACACACATACATGTGTGCATGTGTTTGTATAAATACATTGCGTATCAATATTGTCGCTTGTCCTTTGATTTTGAAGAGGATCAGTGACATCACAGGTAATGTCTTGACTTGTGCTTGAATTGGATTCAAGTAAGGCAGAGTTGCATAAAGTCATCAGCCTCACTCTCTCTTCCTGAGTCATCAAAGTCTGTGGTAAGACAAAAGTCAGGATGACTGACAATGGCCGGGGATACAGTGGATGACCTTGGTGTCTTCCACGTCTGACCAAGCTCTAAGCATTCCACAGCAATGCTTCATGACTGTTGGAACAAATTGTTCTCATCTACCCATTCCACCAGGAAAAGTCTTTGCGTGCTTGGGGTAGACATCCCCTTGTATTGCCAATGCTATTTGAGCAGCTGCTATGAATATAAATATATATGTATATATACACACATGCACATACATACATATATACACACATATACATATATACACATATATACGTATATATACACATATATATACGTATATATATTAGGATTGAATTGCACAGTATAATATACACTTCACTCAAAACCAAACCAGTACATTTATTTTGTACACTAGGATAATACAAAACATCATTGCAGAGATATAGGAAAAAACCACAGAAATATTTACACATATCACCAGATCTGGGAGCACTGACATCTGAAGCATCCTTCCTGCAAGCCCCCCAAGCAAACCTTGGTAAGCGAGCCCCCCAAGGCAATATCAATCTCCCTGAATATATACAATTTTTAAACAAAGACTCAGCACCTGATTGGCTCAGTGCAGAAAGGCATAAAAGTCTATGTGGCCCAGCACCTAAAGCTCAGGGCTCTATTTGACTAATAGATGTGCTACAGCTAGCTGTGAACTGGGCCAGTGCTCAAAGGAGTAAGATATCTGTGATTGGTAAGGCAAAATACCTGTGTACTTTCAGACCTGGAAACAGCCCCTGTTCTGTGGAGAAAAAGGAACACATGCAGTCGCATAGGCATATAAATACACAGGGAAGATCTTTATATTCCATTAATCCTTCACCTCTTAATTCACCAGCAGGTTTGATGCCTTTCTGTTACCTTCAATCTGGGTTAACCAAGACAGTTTACTGGGGTGCGACCATTGTTCATGCTACAGCTTCCTGGAGCCACAGGTGAGAGTTGGGTGAATCAGATGGACACCGAAGGTGGACAAACAGTGCTGGAAAGGGTTCAGCAAACCCTCACACCAGAAGTCCTAGTTCTGAACACCTCCCACACCCCACATATAAATATATATTCTATAGGAAGTAAGCATTTCTCTAAAGCCATATAATGCGTAGTACATAGTTTCAGACGTAGTTACATTTACTTCAGCACGTAAAGGATTCATGACTTGGGTTTCATTACCCTCGATCGCTATTCAGATTACAACCTCTTCAACATGGTAGTAGGTGTAGCAGTAATAAGACTATGGCCAAAAGAAATTCAACACCTTGTGGTTTTACCGTGAACAACGAGTCTCTGTCAACTAAACTGGGTTAGTTCTCGGTGGACAGATACATATTGTGTGAAAATAATTTTGATAGCCCTATTCAGTTTAATCAGTATTTACTTGGTTTAGTGATTTAATAGATATCAGTGATTGTATTAGTAAGTGAAGTACTATAGGATTTAAGTTTGATTTTGTTAATACTGCTACAGTAAGAGTCATTTAGGCAACAGTTAATTCTTCCACCATGTATTGATGACAATATTACTTTTATAGGATAGATTTCCATTGCATTAATTAGACTTGTAAGGATTTAAATTAATCTGTATTAGGAACTTGCTGTGTTAGCACTAGCCACCTACTCCTATGACAGAACTATGCTTGGAAAATCACCTTTTACTTTCCTTGCCCTTTGTTTTCAGTGTTCCTACAACCTGTAAACACTGCTGACATAATAAAAGCCTGTGGAAAGTTGCAAAATAGTTCTGACAAAGTAGAAGTGCTTGACAGACATCTCTCTTAGCCAATCATAGGAGATCCCCCCCGTCCCCCGCCTCATCCCCAAGATGACCAATCATGAATTATATGGCCTTGATTTTTAGTGCCCTTTCAAGCTGATGAACAGACAGTGAAGAAGATCTTGGATCCAATTGCTTGGGGACCACTGGTCTCCCCAATAAGTTGATGATGCCCAGAGTTCTGCCTCACTTGCCTTTTGCTGTGGATTGAATTTTTTTGTGGCCCACAATTTCTGGGGCTGTATCTCATTGCTGGGGCCATATTTACATTTTTTTCAGCTCTGTAGGTCATAC
Source organism: Potorous gilbertii (assembly GCA_028658325.1). NCBI lineage: Eukaryota > Metazoa > Chordata > Mammalia > Diprotodontia > Potoroidae > Potorous > Potorous gilbertii. Next base: position 7,812 of record JAQQSK010009425.1, on the reverse strand, counting down.
CAGAACTATATTTTTGAGAGCTCAAAGTCTATGCTATAATGAGACAACAGGGTAAGACAAGGGTTGTGTAGGGGATTATATAGGGACCTGATCTATGATTTCATTGGTAGAAGGAACTTCCTAGGTGAGAAAGTTCCCTTTACCAATTCAGGTCAGTCTCTTTGCATCTGGGCTTAGAGTCTAGAACAGCCTTGAAAAATTAAATGACTTGCACAGAGTCATAGCCAGTGTGTGTTAGAGGCAGGATTGAATCTAGATCTTCCTGAGTTCAAGACCAGTTCTCTATTCAGTATACCATGCCACTTCTGTGATATATTATAAATGTAAGTATATATAGATTTATTCTAATACTTCAGAAATTTATAATTTCATTTCCATGGATGTTTGTTTCATGGACACAGATCATAACGTTTCTGTAACTTAGTGAAATGGTCTTCATCAGTTTTCATGGACAAAAATATCATCCTGTGATCAATAAATGATCCCCTACAAAACTAGCTGGTCTGACCCTCAGACAGAAGACCTACCGTCCTTTTCTAAGTCTAGCCTCAAAACCATTTCAGCTCTACTGGCACAGACTTTGAGAATGTCAATGAGGAATGAGAGTAGGACTTTGGGGCAAGATAGAAGCATCGGCTCAAAAATAATCACACAACATTATCATGTTAAAATATACTTATTATGAACATTCTTTAACTTTTTTCAATTCAAATGCCGACATTTTATCATGTTTTTGGTAAATTTTAAAGTTTTAAACTAAAGTAAAAAATGAGAAAAGAAAAAAGTTGCCATGTGCAATGTATAGAATAAATATATACAATATGTACAATAAATATAATAAATACTACACATTGTTTCCAGAGCTGCCCAGCTTTTCTTTGCTTCCTTGTTGGTTTTCTTTTCTTCTCTCTTGTGCACTTTTTACTTTAATTTTTTCTCTCCTTCTCACCCTCAAAGAAAGCTACAATTAAGCATGATATATGTGTATATATGTTTGGACATATATATGTGTATGTGCATATATATGTATATATATGTGTATATATACACGTGGATATACATAGATATCTAGAAGCATACACACATATACACATAAACATTAATATACATATATGTAAGATGTAATATGCTTATTTATACCTGTCATCTGTTTCTCTGAAGGTATGTAATATCTTCCTTCATAGGTCTGAGTCTTCCCTTGTGTTTCTAAATCAACCAGTTTATTATTTCCTACTTCACAGTAATATTCCAACCCAATCGCATCCTGTCTGAGAGATTTCCTCCCAATTTTCTGTGTTCTTTCTATTCTTGGCTACAAGATTTTACTCATACAAGAAAATTTTAGTTTAAAATAATTGAAATTATCCTTTTTATACTTCAATAATGCTCTCTCTCCCTTATAGTTTAAGGTCTGATACTGTTGAATCTACTTCCTTTACATCTTTTTTTCCAGGTTTCTTTGAAGTTTCTGACCTTTTGCTCTTTCAAATGAACTTTGTTACTATTTTTTTCTGTCAGTAGTTTTTTAAGTAATTTAATTGAGATGATGTTGGATAAATAGATTACTAGGTACAATTATTTAAAAATTATATTGGTTTCACTTGCTCATGGGCAATAAATGTTAAATTGTTTAGATCCAAGTTTATTTGTATAAAAAGTGTTTTATGTTTATGTTCATATAGTCCTTGTGTCTGTTGTTTTATCCATTTAAAAAATCACTTTTCTCTTCATTTTGTAGCTTTTATTCTCTTATTTAAAAAAAATTTAAGCTCAGAGCAAATCCAGGTTTTATATAAGACTGACTGCTTTGGTCAAATAAATTTGCAGCAATATGGTATTTAAATGGATTGAATTAAATCGTTTGTAGAATTTGTGCTGCCCTAAGTACTAGGTTTGACTTCATTTGTTATAAAGTGTACAGATCCAGTATTTATTTAGCTTCCTTTAGACTTTTAGCTGCTGAGCCTCTGTATGTAAAGTTATGCAAATAATGTGCAGGATCATATTATACTTTTCAAATGTTTTTTTTCAATAGGGCTTAAAGCTTTGCTAACTGTGCAGAAAAGCCCCTTTTGCTAAGAGGGGCCTCTGAGTAAATACTTTAGCCCTGAAGCCAATCCTGATTCTGCCTGCATGTTGTAAAATGCTAATATCACTATCAATTTTCTCATTTTAATTAACTGCAGAAATTTTTAGCAGCATACAATTAAAATTATAATGGTAAAATGAATTTTGTAATCAATGTAAAAGACTCCCCAAGCAACAGCTTGAGCAAACAGTAAAATAGCTGACCACTGTTTAACTATAGTTGAAAAAGTGACATTGAGTGTCTCTTTGGGATCTCTAAAGAGTGCTGCAGTGTCCTTCCCCTTCCCTTCCCCCCCTCCCCATTATGTACTACATGGTCTGATCTTGTGAGGTATCAAAAGAGAAAAATGCTGAGAGTTTCTCACCTGTTTTCATACCAGGTGATTCAGGGAAATGAAATTAAATTGTCTAGATTTATGTGTTTTAGGATTGTAAAGGATTTAATAAAAAGTGTCCTGGCCGATCAATTTAACGTGATAAAAGAATGAGACATTGGTTCTGATTTTGGAAATATCTCCTTTGGAAGGAGTGAATGTCCCTTATTAATATCACAGTTGGAATTTTGTGTGTAGGGAGTGGAAAGTTGGTAATTGTTAGCCCATTGATATCATGTTCTAGGTGATTGGTTCAGTCATGGCTTTTAAAAATGATTGACTACATGGCTGGTGTAGCTCTGGACCATACCCTTGAGTGCCCTTGGATTTGGTTTTTAAAGGGAATGTATAGATCTGAAGAAAACAAAAGGAGTAAACTTAATTTAGTTTAAAAAATATTGTCTTGAATATTTATAGGCTTTGGACCAAATCTTTTATCTTTTGCATTTTCTGTGGGTCCACATTCTAACTGAGGAGACAACCTTTAAAGAACCGATTACATACAAGAAATATATAGAGTCAACTGGAGATAATCACAGAGGAAAGGATCAGCCAATGGGGAGGAGGAAGAGATTGCTTGAGGGCATCTACTGCTGAAAAACCTGAGACAATTCTACTTTTTGGGTAGTTCTATTTGTTAAGAAGAATCGTTCCTCCCAACAACGTAGCCACCCCTCAAGAGCCAAGCCAACTAATTTGCCTTCCATAAACATCTTCTCAAATATCCAAAGAATGCTATCATATCTCCCTGTCTTCTCTAAGCTAAGCATCATGGTAAGAGTTGGCATTTACACAGCACTTGAACATTTGCAAAGTATTTTATAAATATTGTCTTATTTCATCCTTACAAGAACCCTCAGAAGTCAGTTCCTATTAGTCCCATATTACAAATGAGGAAACTGAGGAAGACAGAAGTTAAGTAATTTATCCAGATCACCCAGCTAGAAGTATCTAAGGCTTGATTTGATCTCAGGTCTTCCCCAATACTGTCCTCAAGGCAGCTTTCTCCTCTAGGCAGTTCACCACCTTAGTTTCCCCCTTAGCTTGGTAATGATTCTCCTGGGCTTTGGCTGTCAAGACCAAAGGGGCCGTTGGCTTCCCTACGTTCTCACTTGTTACGGACAATCAGAGCTCCAAGAAGGCCGAGCCCAATCTGAGACTTGGGGTTTGGGCTCAGAGTTGGCTGAGGACGGAATAGAGCTGAGGCTGTCAAACAGGTGTCCTGATGAAGGTCTAGAAAGGGCATTATAAAAATATTCTTCTGTGTACTAAGGCTTAAAAGTTATGATAAAGCTATTAACAGCATAATCATTCACATAACAAATTATATCAGTCTGTGTAATTCATATATCTTGAATATGGCCTTTTAATTAATTTATTCTTAAGAAGATTTTGCCCTATCTCTACCCTAAAGCATGAGGTGAAAGAAAGAAAAATCTAGAGGTGGCATACGGAAAGACAGATGGAAACTTAAATGTAGGAATAAAATTGGGAGATTGAGAGAGTGACAAAAGTACAGAGGAATAGACAAGGAAAGAAGGGGGCAGGAAAACATATGGAGTATTATATAATATAGAGATGTAGGCTGTCTAACATATATATATATATATATATATATATATAATATACATTATTCTACACATACATAGAGATATGTAAACTAGCTTGTCCATGTGAACTCCATATTAAGATAGTCTGGCTGGTATCTCCAGAGGACTGTTTTCCATTTAAAAAGTTTTGTTATCCAGAGACTAATTTCCATAAGCCTTCAAACTTTACAAAAACTGAACAATTTTAAATAAAGAGCCTTTCAAAATTTTAAAGTTACATCATTTATTTCATCTTGCCATAATAATGTTTCTGGAAAACTGACATGAAGCGCACTAAGGTAAAATGGATAATCTCTTTTTTTAAGGTAAAACACTAAAACTGTTTGTCTTTCTTTTTGCCGTTTATAAACATTTATTTAACTAATTTATTTCCCTCACAAAGTTTTCAACTTTTTTACCCTGACAGTAAGCACATTACATTTGTTTACTTTCAAATTTTTAATGTTTCAGACAAATTAAATGGCTAACCAAGAGCATGGTTCCTAGTCCAGCCTGGCGCCCTCTAGTGGTGCAGATTCATTTTTGGTCAGTGTGGTGATGCAGGTTTTTGAACAGATGCAATTTGATTACAGCTAGTTTGTATTCTGAAAGTTTGTTTGAAGATATTTTATTTGAAAAACAGAACACAGTTTCACACATAAGCCATGGTACAAATGATTGTTTAGTTTGTTGGTAGCTCACAGGAAACAAACTCATAATGTAACCAAAATATAATTTGTTTATAATGAAAAATAGTAGAAAATAGTTACAAATGTATGGTACAACATATGTCATTGTATACGGTTGCTAAAAATCGTGATGAACAAGAGAGATTCTGTAGGATTACAGTTGGACAAACATCCTAATTTTAAAGAAAAGAGAACATGGTAAAATCTCCACATTATAGTAATAATCTAGTGCCCACTATGTACAGGTACTATCCTAGATGCTTTACAGATATTATCTCATTCTATCCTTACACCTCTGGGAGTGTATTATTCTCCCCAATTTACAGAGGAGGAAATGGAGGCAAATAGAGGTTAAGTGACTTGCCCAGGGTCAAACAGCCAATATGTGTCTGAGACCAGATCTGAACTCAGGTCTTCCTAACTCTGGGCCCAGCACTCTTTCCACTACATCATCTAGATGCCCATAAGCTTGAGTATAATTTCTGGCATAATTCTAACATTTATTCTTTTTTACTTTCATTATCACCTAGTTTAAGCTGTCCAACAAACAATTGGAAATATGAGACTGTAGGTTAGAAGAGAGCATAGGGATGCATTAGTAGACATGAGAATCAATACTGTTGAGGTGATAGTTGGAACCATGGGAGCTGAATGAGATCACCAAGTGGAATAATGTATCAAGAGAAGAGGGTTCATGATAGAGCCTTGGGAGATACTCATGTTTTGCAAATGTGCCCTGAATGAAGACTCAGCAAAGGGGACTGAGGAGTGGTCTGACAGGGAAAAGAATCAGGATAGAGTTGGATAGATAGCATCATTGCAGCAGAGGGGTCAAGAAGGATGAGGACTAGAAAAGGAGATTAGATTTGGTAACTAAGAGATCATTAGGGATGTTGGAGAGAGCAATTTCAGTTCAGTGATGAGATTGGAAACCATACCATGAGTAAAGAAGAGAAAGACAGGAAAAGAAGTGGAGACACTTACTTACAGTGGCCTTCCTACGGAGTTCAACCACAAAAGGAAGGGGTGAGATGATAGCATTTTTTAAGGTTTGGAGGTGAGGGAAGACATGGGTATATTTGTAGGCTTTAGGTGAGCAGCCAGTAGACAAAAAAGAGACTGAAGATTAGTGAGCAGGTCGGGATGATGTAGGATATAATCTACCATAGAAGATTTTGTCTATCTGCCTTTAAACCTTCCCTAGACAAGACAAGGCACATAGAGTAGGTGCTTAATAAAATGCTTGTTGAAGTTGAAACCTTTTGAAAAGGATAAAGAAGATGGATCAGTTCCAAGCACATAATTTTCACTTTTTCCCCCCATTTTTCTCCTTTGGTTCTGTTTTTTAAAAAATTTCTAACTTATTTTTAGTTTTCAACATTAGTTTCCAAAAGATTTTTAGTTCCAAATTTTCTTCCCGTCTCTCGCCTCTGCCCACCCCCATACAGCGTACATTCTGATTACCCCTTCCCCTAATCTGCCCTCCCTTCTATCATACCTCTCCCTTCTCTTATCCCCATCCCCTCTATTTTCTGGTAGGGCAAGATAAATTTCTCTACCCCATTGCCTGTATATCTTATTTCCCAGTTGCATGTAAAAACAATTTTTAACATTCATTTTTAAAACTTTGAGTTCCAACTTCTTTCCCTTTCTCTCTCCCCACCCATCCTCACTGAGAAGGGAAATAATTCAATATATGTTATACATGTGTAGTTATGCAAAACTTCCATAAAAGTCATGTTGTGAAAGACTAACTATATTTCCCTCCATTATATCCTACCCCCATTTATTCTATTCTCTCTTTTGACCCTATCCCTCCTCAAAAGTATTTACTTCTAATTACTCCCTCCTCTCATTTGCCTTCCCTTCTATCATTCTCTCCACCCCCCACTTATCACCCTCTCCCCTACTTTCCTGTAGTGTAAGATTGATTTTTATAGCAAATAGGGTGTGCATGTTATTCCCTTCTTAAGCCATATGTGATGAGAGTCAGGTTCACTTTTTCCCTCTCATTTCCCTTCTCTTTCTTTCCATTGAAAAAGCTTTTTCTTGACTCTTTTATGTGAGAGATAATTTGCTCCATTCTATTTTTCCCTTTCTCCTCTCAATATATTCCTCTCTCACCCCTAATTTTATTTTTTTAGTTATCATCCCTTCCTATTCAATTCACCCTGTGCCCTCTGTCTATATGTATATAATCCCTTCAACTACCCTAGTACTAACAGTTCGACTTTAGCAAGTCCCTTATGGTTTCTCTTTCCTGTTTACCTTTTCATGCTTCTCGTGATTCTTGTGTTTAAAAGTCAAATTTTCAATTCAGCTCTGGCCTTTACACCAAGAATGCTTGAAAGTCTTCTATTTAACTGAATGACCATTGTTTCTCCCCTGAAGTATTTATACTCAGCTTTGCTGGATAGGTGATTCTTGATTTTAATCCTACTTCCTTTGACTTCTGGAATATCATATTCCAAGCTCTTCGATCCCTTAATGTAGAAACTGCTAGACCTTGTGTTATCGTGACTGTATTTCCACGATACTTGAATTGTTTCTTTCTGGCTACTCGCAATATTATTTCCTTGACCTGGGAGCCTTGAAATTTGGCTACGATATTCCTAGATATTTTCCTTTTGGGAGCTCTTTCAGGAGGTGATTGGTGATTTTTTTCAATATTTGTTTTACCCTCTGGTTCTAGAATATCAGGGCAATTTTCCTTGATAATTTCATGAAGGATGATGTCCAGGCTCTTTTTTTGATCATGACTTTTAGGTAGTCCCAAAATTTTTAAATTGTCTCTCCTGGATCTGTTTTCCAGGTCAGTTGTTTTTCCAATGAGATATTTCATATTGTCTGCTATTTTTTCATTCCATGGTTTTGTTTTATAATTTCTTGATTTTTCATAAAGTCATTAGCTTCCATCTGCTCCACTCTAATCTTTAAGGAATTATTATCTTTTTTTTTTAAAATAAATTTATTTAACTTTTTACATTCATTTTCACAAGATTTTGTGTTCCAAAATTTTCTCCCCATTTGTCCCCTCCCCCCTCCCCAATACACTGGACATTCTAATTACCC